>JAUZSX010316280.1:0-11949 GCA_034780655.1 Idiosepius hallami | reverse complement strand
GCTGCTAAAGTGAAAGTAATGGTTTTGACTGGGATTTGAACTCGCGTAATACGATCTCACAGCCCGAGCTTCTACCAGTGCTCCACCGTCGCTGCCCATTGGTAAGGTATGAATCCCAACATTTCCTCCAGATATGGGTTAAATAGTGAACATTGTGTTATTAAAAACTACGCATAGACTAAAAAATAGAACGTTTCTCACAAAATTATAGTTCTTGGCATTAAATGACCTAAAAAAGGTTGATATGTCGTAAAACAAAAAATAATCAAAAAAATTAAAACTATCTTTTTGTTTTTGTCCTTAACGCTTATTTTTGTTTTTAGGTTTTTACATTACGCAGAAAATTATTTTCTTTACGTCATGTTTCTGCGTGTTCATGCCTCAACCACTAATGTTCTAGTTCAGTGGTTTCCAAAGTATCCGGTTCTGCCTCTCGGGAGCAATATTAACTTTCAAGGGGGCACTTGCAAGAAAGTATTTGAATGAAGCAGTGGTAATATTTTAAAGGGATCCTTAGAGCTATTACAGTGAAATTTTTCATTTGGTTTTGGTAGAAAGGCTGGGAAAACTGTTGATTTAATTAGGAGTTTCCTTGTCGCTGTAATTAGAAGTACGTCCCTGCATACTTCCACCGTATATACTTCTAAATTATCGTACAGTCAAGTCGCGATGGAAACACTGGTTACCATGAGATGTGAATCACTAAGATATGATTGAAACCGTCGTTATGGCGTTTGCTGGAAAAGGGTGTGCTGAAATTTTCGTCTAGCGATGAAGGGGGCGGTGTACAAAAGTTTGAAAACCACTGTTCTCGTGTTGGCCAATTGGTATGAAAAAAAATTGTTTGTAAAGAAGCACTCATATATACACTGCTGCATATTTCATACGATTATTTGGGTTGGTTTGCCAGCTTCTTGTTACGTATATAGCCAAACCCTAGCTAGTAACCTCCCTTCATGGAGAACTATCCTAAAGAGAAATTTAGACAGTATGATTAAGATAGCCGACTAGTAGAGTTTGCATTATACTCAACTCCGTATTGTTGACTTATTATGTACCCCACAAGTAACACTTCCGTAGAAAATTTATTACCGTAGAATTTTGATTGAGTAACCTTGCCTAAAATTCTGTCAGGTATCATAGCCATGAAATGTCAATACCTTTTGCTGTCTTTATCTTTTAGTATTTAGTTTTTAGTTTTATTTTAAGATGTCCTTGAAACTTTTCCTTTGCGTTGGTTTTTGTCCGCCAGTTTTATTCCCTTTTTTTTAAGTTTTTTTTTGCTTCATACAAAATGAAAGGGTTATGGATCTTGTCATTTTGAACATTTGCCAGATGTCCATTTCAGTACCTTTGATTTCGTGCAACTTTCAGCTTTATGCTTGGAGTGTCAGCTTCTTTGAGTACATCTAAATCATATATAAAATATGACTTGCTATTTGACATTTTATATTTACGAATTTATGTTTCTGAATCGTATCAAAAATTATAATAGAATTTATTATGAAATTTACGCCCATCGCTGTTACAGGCCATTAGTGACAGTCAGATATTTTGTCTGTTTTGTAATATTTGTCACAGTCCTACCGATTACACTATATGTACACATAGTGTAATCAATATGACTGTTACAAATATGTTTTATATTCTCTTGGTATACTGGATATGTTCTTTTAGCATATGCTTAAGAATATGTCTTTTTTTGGCAGGAATATTCTTTTTAAAAATAATATGTTTTTTTACTTGGGAATATTATTGTTTTTTAAATAATATGCTTTTTTGTTAAAAGCATATTCTAAGAAAAAAAAAGAGTACACATTTTGTGAAAAGAATATTTAGAAAAAAGAACATGCTTTTTATTAAAAAAATATTTTTTTTGTTACAAAATATCATTTTTTAAAAAGAATATGGTTTTAGTTAAAAGAATATTCTTAATTCAAAGAATATGGTTTCGTTAAAAAATATTTTTAAAAGAATATGGTTTTAGTTAAAAGATTATTATGTATGCATAGTATATGCTTACTTAAAATGAATATTCTTGTCAGAGCCCAAGTAATCACTTTTGACTCTAATTTTCTAAATAATTGTCAGATTTTGGTATTAGCTTTTCATAATGAATATAAATGACCCTGAACGGTGAATATTATAAACTATTATTAATGACACCTTCTTGCATTAGGTATAAGCAATTACTCGTCAAATTCTCCCGATTCCAATAAAAAAGGACGAGAAAATAAAGATCCTAATTAGTTTTGGGAAATAAAGAAAATTAAAGCAATAAATTTGAGCGGAAAAATGAATTGTTTTTTTTTTCTTTAATTTATTTTTCTTTATTATTTTTAATAATCATAAAAAAATATTTGTTATTTATTCAAATAAGATTATCCTCGATTTATCTAAGTTGTTTTTCTTATCGAGCATAATTTCTGTTTAATTTCCGGGATATCAATTTATAAACAAATTGATTAACTAGAGATGTTATCAATGATTTTCTAACTTAGTTTACGTCAATGTGATCCGTGTTTGTGGACATGCACTTGGGAAAGGCTTCTGTCAAAGAAAATAAAATAATAGTGGATATACGAGAGTTTTGATAAAAGTAGTGATTCCCATTTTTATTAGCACAAATGAATTAATGGGGATTGCAAATTCCATTGTTGTAATGATTAGATTTTTGCATTTATCATCTAAATGTTTCATATCGCTTATGTAGATATTTACA
This sequence comes from Idiosepius hallami, assembly GCA_034780655.1. Lineage (NCBI taxonomy): Eukaryota > Metazoa > Mollusca > Cephalopoda > Idiosepiidae > Idiosepius > Idiosepius hallami. The sequence continues at coordinate 9,227 of JAUZSX010316280.1, read as the reverse complement.
GTAAGCAACTCTAAGAAAGAAAAGCCTGTCATTGATGTACGTAAGAAGCAGAGATACATGATTGATATGGCAAAATATTTGAGCAGATAAGATTCACAGTAACATTTTAAGTGTTTATGAAGCAGGGGCAGTTTATGTCGGTACAGTTAGGGAATGGATTTTGGGATTTTGAAATGGTGATAGAGATGTGAGTTACAAAGTACACACTCAAAGCAAAATATGGAACAGTTGGTTTTAAAATGCTTAATTATTTGGATAATAAGGAAGAAAAATAAGTTATGGTGCGCAAAAGTTGGCTTGTTTTAATGATATCCCCCCTGTTTCTTTAACTTTTAAATAATAACTAAAATATTTCGCTTTACTTTTAGAATGATCCTCTAATTAATTAGCAAATTATAAAATATTTATTAATTCCCTTTGGACTATTTTTCTCATCTTTGTATGTATTCTAAAATTCCTGGGTTAAATAGTAAAAAAAAATACTATGTGCAGACGAAAAAATGATTGTGCTATTGATCTAAAAGGTTGATATTATATTTACTTGGTCTAGCACAAGGCCATTTTTATGTGCCTATTTTATGCCTGGGCTTTTGTAATCAGTGTTACCTTTCTCCTAGAAGACTTACTCTTCCGAATTAACGAGTGCTACTTTCCGAGACAACTTAAGTTAAAGGCAATGATTTTGACTGGGATTTGAACTTGTAATACGATTCCAGAGCCCAAGATTTTACCACTTCTCCACCTTTGCATCCCAAAAAGGTTGATACGGAGTAAAACAAAACAAATCAAAACCAGTAAAAATATTATAATTGGTAATTATAAATATTTGCTATTTAAGTTCCGAATTTTCTCCCAAAATTAAATCCGGGGTTTATGAGGCATACCTTCGCTGGCACCAGAACTAATTTCTGCAAATAGACGTTGATAGGTTGGCATTAAAACACTTTTTGTAGACAGGCGTATTGACAAATGGAATAATTTCTAAAATAGACATGATCCAAGCAAGTGATGATATTAGGCAAAGATTGATAGATGGAATAGAAAAAAGTTATTCTTTCGCTAGAGGCAGACACAGAAAATAGCCTGAGGAAAATATAGACTAAGAGGAACATGGACAGATATAATTAGTTTTTATCTACGCTCATTTGCCAACAAATAGGAGCCAGCGTTTTAATAGAAGCAATACAAAAGGTCGGATTGGTTTTTCAAGATTATTTCTCTGTAATTCAAATTATTTATCTGTTATGGTTTGTCAGACCACAAAGAAGATAGAACCCGAAATAGGGATAAACGTGTATTGTAACAAAAGGGAGTAGAAAAAATGTGCCAAAATAATTGTCCAGTCGACCATGTTAATATCATGCTGGCCAGAGTTCTTCCTCTTACTCCCTAGAAGGAGAGTTCTTCTCCCGATTTTATAATGTCGGGCGGGTCTAATAATGGAGGGTGGAATATACCTTAACATTATCTAAATCAGAAATTCTAAACAGGGTCCAAATGAACCCTACAAATCCGTCGAATATTTATTAAGTGCCACAAACAAAATATAACAAATTAAAGATCTACAATACGTTTTTCAAATCTCTAATATTGATAGTTTTCTTCCTTAAAAAATCTTGTACACTCACAAAATATTACCTCGAATATTATCACTGTTTAACAGACTAAAATATGTGAGCCACAGAGCATCAGACTACCTTCATTGTTTTATCTAGGGATTTTGATACTCTTCCGACGGAACCTTTCGTATTCTGCTGAATTTTATTTTATTTTCTGCTCTTAATTATTAAAACCCAAACATTCAAATTTGATTTCCGGTAACCAACTTGAATAACTATTTGAAATCTTTCGTTTTGTTAATAAATAACTAAAATTTAGAACAAAACAGAGAAGATATGAATACATTGTAACATTACCTTCTCCTTGGGTTATATAAATTATTTTATACTTTACCCAGTTGTGAACGTATTTCATCATTGTTGGTCCATACGAGGAATCTAATTCTATTGACTTATATTCTAGAAAATAAAGATATCTGCGGTTAAAATGAATAATGATACTTTTTAGAAATTACAAGTATTTGTACGAAAAGATTTGATTCCATGGTTTTAAAAACTAGATTAAAAAAAAACACTTGCTATTCCAATGAATAGTAATATTTATCAAGAATTGCAAACTATTTGTATGTAGATGCTTGATTTCATTTATGTATTCCCCAGGAGAAAAGGACATTCGTAATTCTAACGATTATTGATTTTAATAAAGAATAACGAGATGGTTGAATCAAAGGTCTCGATTACATTGAAGATAAGGGCACTTGCAAATCCAATGAATAATAATTTTTATTAAGAACAGCGAAATATTTGTTTAGAAAAACTTGATTCTATTGGTGTATATACTAAAAGATAAGTACATTATAACTAATTATTTCAAATGTGGATGTCACAGGTATGTGTTTTAGGCATTGTTAACCACTTCGGAAATTTCTAATTTTTGCAAATAAATACGTATGCAGTTAATGAAGTGTTTGAATTTTGAATTTTTTAAATTTTAATTTTTTTAAAATTAAAATGGTTTATTTTCTTTCTTTTTCAGGTAAGTGAAATGCATTTGACCATTACGGATTACCTTGTTGTAAATCGGTATGTCATCTTTGCACTGCTTTGGTTTAATAAAACCTTTGTATCGTTCATTTATTTAACCCTTTAGACTCTAAGAAACCGATATATCGGCCCTAACAACAATTTGACATATATAAAAATCAGGACTATAGTCCACTTACACTTAGCTTACACATATTGGTGCCGAAATCCACACACATCGTCAGTTCTGTTTGCTATCTCATTGAAATTTCGGGCCTTCAAATAACAGCAAAGTTCCTAAGTGGCTTGACCAACTGAATGCTATTATGCATTCTGCCGTGCGCGTGAAAAGAATTACCACTAATGCTTGATTATTTTTTTCGATAAACTTGGAATATCTGATGGCGCAAGATGGGGATGCTTGGCTACTAAAATGATCTCATTTTAATTTGGAAGAATAAGTAAAGACAAAAAAATGAATATAATATATACAATAATAAAGCATCATTTCAAAGATAGTAAATGAAATAATACTGGGGAACAGTCAGTATAATAAATATACAAATTTTAAAGCATCATTTCAAAGATAGTAAATGAAATAATACTGGGGAACAGTCAATATAATAAATATATATATTATAAAGCATCATTTCAAAGATAGTAAATGAAATAATACTGGGGAACAGTCAATATAATAAATATATAAATTATAAAGCATCATTTCAAAGATAGTAAATGAACAGTCTGTATAATAAATATACAAATAATAAAGCCTCATTTTAAAGATAGTAAATTTACCATAACTAGTACTGAGTAATATAGTCACCATTACAAATATACCAACCAGTAAATAAATTTGTTTCTGTTAAACATTTCCTTTGCGCAATTTATAGTAAGTCAGTTGGAAATATATGTGAAATCTCATTTCTTTTTCAAATCTTTTATTAAACTTCTCGTGTTCCAAACGTGATTACAGCTTACATAAAAACCCAGTTCCCGCTAAATAGCGACCAAACCGAAAAATCGTGCTTTTCTGTTCTATACACACTATAAAATAAAATAAAAAAATATTCAATAATAAATAAAACAGAAAAAAATGAATATAAAATTCTATTTTCTTTTAAATTTTTTGTTCGTATTTTTAATTTTTTTTATTTTTGCATTTCCTTCCAATAAAGTATTTTTTCCGCATTTTTATTTTTATTTTCCTTTTTGCAATGGTTATCTTTTATTCTTTTGCAGTCAAGCATAATTTCACGTCGTGATGTTAAATCACGCCATGACAACATTTTTTTTCCTCTCATTTTTTTTCCTGTTTTATTCTTTTCTGGAATGGCACTTCCCATAGTAATTAAATTGTTTCCTATCTTATAAACTTTAATAGACTATATCGTAAGAACAAACATAATCTACAGGAATATCTAGAAAAAACTTAGTTGTTTGCTTGTACACTTTTTACTATTTAAATATATGTCTTTGTTTTAAAATCGATAAAAAGAAACATTCAAACACTTTCTCTCTTACACACACACTCATGCAAACACACGTTTGTGAAGTCGACCTGATGAACGCATAGCGAAAAACTGTCAGTTGTCGACTCCTGTCGAACAATATATATATATATATATATATATATATATATATATAATGTATAGAATATCACAAAAACGGACACAAACATACTGAGTACACATAAACACGCACAGGGGCATATCTATAAATAAATGTACTGAAGATGATAACGAAAATGAGGACAACAGTTTGAATATTGGACTCACAAATATTATAGTTACAATATTCCACTTGTAATTTGATTAAGGGTGTGAGCCGGCCCGTCAAAGCCTCGGGTATTTCGGGACCTCTTGGTTTGTTTCGATGAGGGTGTGACCGACGAGAATAAAAAGCCTGTCACGAATTCGTTGAGAGGGGAAAATGTTTCACCAAAATGTTTGCCTTCGTGTTGTTAGTGGACTTTTGGTTCCACCCCAGAATTATAACTTTGATGAACAACACGGGAATGGACAACAGAAATCGTCCCTCCACTCGCAGCAGAAGGAGAGGAAGGACAGTGCTGTCGGCGAATCACTACACGGTAGGTTTTGATCAAGGCTAGCAAAGGGTGACCACGCCAATATCGCCATCAGCAAGCTGCCCGTAATTAACGTCTAGAGTCCTTGCTACGTTGTGCGAAGATGGCTGTAAGTAATAAACGCTAATTCCTTAAAGTCTTTCTCGGTTTCGAAACGTATACTTTGTCCCTGACCAGTCTAAAAAATTAAAGGCGATACCTGAATAATTGATGCTACGCTAGAGCTAACAAGGTTGTTTTTATCCAGAAACCATCACTAGATTGGTGGCCTACAATGTCTTAAATAAGCCCATCCACCTTCAATATTTAATCCATAGAAGAAAAGTAGTAAATGTCAGATACAAGAGAGAATGAAATCAGTCATGATGGACCATGGGTCAAACAACCATCCATAGATACGGGAGTTGTTTTTTGCACGGTCTATGTAATATGAAAAACAGGCTTACACCCTTGCAGCTTACTCCCCGATTTTCGCTGCTGGCTCGTCTAAAGGAACAGCAGAGGCTGATACAGTTTGGACGCAGGTGTTTTATTGTGACACATTTTTTGCAAAATATATCACTGTCATTCATCACCGTGAACATAAGATTAAAGATGAGAAAACTTTCCAAATCTTCAAAACTCTAAATCACTACTCTCATATCAAACATTCTAATGCAAATGATAATATTGAGAATACTAACCTAAAAAAAGAAACGAAACCTCAGGCACAAATAATAACATAAAGAATTTTATTGAAGATAGCAATGTAAATGAGAACAATAATCCAAAAATTTGATTCACAAAAATTCCAAGCTCCATCTAAATGATGAAGTGAAATTTATTTAAATCATACGCCACAACAAAATAGCAGTAACCACACAATAAAGTCTTATATATAAACAATAATATAAACAATAAAACATTCATATTATAAACATAAAATATATATTCAGTTCAAAATGAAACCGTAATATATAATAACTTTTCAAACAAAATAGATCACCAAAGTTTTGTCTTACGAAAAAAAAATCTTTGTTATATACACTATTTTTTGGTGGCTTCATCTTAATGGTTCTTTTCCTCTCTTTCGACTCTTTGTCCACTCCAGGACAAAAATGTCCTCATCCGATTACAACAACATCGCCACCTCATGATAATAAAACGTCTTATTGCTGCTAATCCATTTCATTGCGTCCACACCAACATATTAGAATGTTATGTCTATAGAAATGTTATTATTAGAATCGGACATTTCATTCTTAATGGTCTTATATGTTTTTTTCCAAATTAAACCGAAATTTCAAGGTGTATGCGTGGCTAAACAATATCATAGTAAAAAAATTGTATATCTATATAAGTTCCTTAAGGGATTTATAATCCAGGTGATGTTAGGTTTCCTTACCGGAATTTTAAAATATTGAACTAAAGTGTAAAAGATAAAGAAGATGTGATTTAGAAAAATGTTAATCAAAACACGGTGTAGGCTTTTGTTTGGATTACACATACGCTTCAGTTGTTGCACGGCTTCAAGGCTCGGAGTCGTTCGAAACGGTATTTACTCAAACGGAACATTGGCTTTCCATGTTCATCACCAAGTGATGCATATGAATCTAGAAGAAAAAAAAAGATAAATCGAAATAAAAAGATAAAATTTATTACAGATACAACAAGAAAGAGTTTAATTTTTTTTTTCTAAATCTTTCTTTTCTCGTTTTTAAATAAGATGAAAAAATGTCTTTAGGAAAGAAAAAAAAAAGTGCAAACAGAAAATAAATAAAATACAAAAATATAAGGAATTAATTGAAAAGGTTTTGAGTATACATTTACTGAAATTGGTTGAAGTTTCGTGTATTAGAAGATAAAAGAAACGTGTATTGAAGAATGTTAAAGGAACAAAAAATGGATTTTCTCTAGAATATATTTGAAAAAACTCCAAGAACTTTAACTAAAAAAAATGTAAAAATATGTTACACAAATAATTAAAAATAATCTTTTATGTCACATTCTATTTCTATCTCACACACAGAAACACATTCAGACACGACTACTCATATATATATTTTTTAAAAGCTTAAATGATGCATTTTAAGTTTTTGGTTTTTTAAATCTTTATTTATATATATATATATATATATATATATAGAACTATAATTTATCAATATATATATATATTTATATATGGAATATAGTGTCGTTGTTTTTAAGTAACTTAAGGTTTGAGCGGTGAACGGCATATCAACGTTTAACAGTCACATATCCCGACCTTTCGAGGAAAACATTTGATTTCTTTCAAACCAATTTTTTTGTACGTTGGCATCCGTTTATTCCATATTCTTATATGAAGGCCTAGATCATGTAACCTTTCGTAAAATAAAAACTCAATAGTTATATAAAAACATTATGTTATTACGTATAAATATATATATTTATCATCCTCAGATTGGGGGTTTCATTTTTATCTATTTTGTCTTCGGATGAAATTTATAGTTTCGAACATTTTGAAATCAGTGTTGCCCTTCGCCTAGTCGAATCACCCTCCCGAGTTAACAATCCTCATCTGCCTGACGCGAGTAATGCTAGATGCAATTTTTTTTATTGTGATTTGAATTCGCATATTACGATTCAATAGTCCGAATTTTTACCAATGCTCCACCCCGCCGCCTAGAATGGGATATTGTTTACTTCAACTGACCTGTAAATATGGCGGGTGTCATTTTTAAAAATAATTTTTAAAGAAATTATTAATCGAATAATTTTTTTAGGTAACTTTTCCAAAACGATATTTTTTATTCATTATTTAATTCGTTTTTTCATTATTTAATTCATTTTTTCAATCTTAATCCACAGGTTCGCATTATCCATTTTGAAGTTGTGTAATTCTTTGAATTGGAAATTAGTTCATTTTGAAGTTTTTAATTCTTTGAATTGAAAATAAGTTCATTGTGAAGTTGATTATTATCATTTTGAACTTGGAAAAGAATAGAAAAGGTGACTGTGTAAAAAAAAACAAAAAACTTGAGAACCCGACTGCAAATCGAATGGCGTCGCTTAATCAAGGATGTCCAGCTGCAACGGCTTGCTAGATAAATTTGACTCTCATTCTCTTCCATACTTATGCAGTCAGCCGTTATGGGCAAACGTACGCTTAGCTAAATTTGCGAACGAAGGCAATTCTTGCCGTCGGGAGAAAGAGGAAGTGGAGTACTTATGTCCGTGCTTCACTGTAAAATGGATGGGTTAGAATGGAGTATGGCATGGGATGGTCTGAGGAAGTGTCGACTACTCTCTTAGTGAATTGCATTTGAAATAACACGTTAGAGAGAAAAGCGGAAAATCGATATCGTAAATTCAAGCGTTCTCTACATTAGTTTGCCTCTAGTAAATCAGCGACATCATCGAACATCGAGTTTAATTAAAAGAATGAGATATTAAGTTTTTATTTTATTCCATTTAATTTTTTGGTTTTTGTTCTTTGGTTTTATTTTGCTGTTCGGTTTTGATATGATGTTTTTATTTGTACTTTTTTTACGTTCAGGGTTTAAATTATTGTTTTATGGAGCTGAAAGAAGCGTAATCGTGATAATAGGAATATACTTGAAATTAATCAACGTAATAATAGTTCTTAATCCTAGGAAATTATCTCGAATGTGGCATTGTAAAAGACTTTACTCTATAGCTCTATTAAAATGCAGAATTTAAAAGATTTTCATTTCTAATGAATAATAGATCTATTTCAAATGATATATTTTACAATGCAATTGATTTCCTTATCAGTTTAAAAATACTTGACTCCATTGCTCGATTAAAATTCATGAACAACTTATTGATTTTAAACGATATGTTTCAAAAATTAATAACTCTCTCTATCGCTCCAAAAAACTATTTTTGATTTAAGTTAATTCATAATCGCCCCCAAGAAGAAATAATAACAAATATCGTAATTATAACTAACCAACACTTAAAACATTTTGTACATGTACTTGCAAACGGAAAACAAATTAAAAAAAATTTTATTGCAAATTTACAAGAAATGTAGAAAGTCTAACTTGTGTGAGCGCTGCTGAGATTGGTCATGTTTCTCTAAAAATTCAATGTGAAGCTTAATATTACTCAAGCAGATACGAATATCTCCACGAGAAATAATGTCAAATCGGTTTCGTTCCTTCTGTAAGACTGATTGAAAACTGCATTTATCGCCCCCCCCCGAAAAAAAAATTTGATTTTCGCTCCCTAGAGGGCGATTTGCCCCCGGTTGCGAACCACTGGTCTAAACGATTATTCTAAATGATTATGTAATAGAATATTGAAACAGAGAACCAGTGGATAGAGTAACTCCTGATCGATGATGTCACATTGTTCGAGAAAAATCTATTTCAAAAATATAAAAAAGGGTTGTTTTTATATAAATAAAAAAGTTGCATCACCCGAGAGCAAAATTTGTCACCTAGAGCAGTGGAGTAACAAAGTTCAGCCCACACGATCATAAGTTGAGGACTCGACAGCGACGGTGGAGCATTGGTAGAAGCTCGGGCTGTGAGATCGTGTTACGCGAGTTCAAATCCCAGTCAAAACCA
>JAUZSX010316269.1:0-11949 GCA_034780655.1 Idiosepius hallami | reverse complement strand
TGAAAATAAATATTTTTTAAACAATAGAAGGGTGGATTATGAAAGTCTAGTTCTATGAAAATAAATATTTTTTAAACTATAGAAGGGTGGATTATGAAAGTCTAGTTCCATGAAAATAAATATTTTGAGGGCTTTTTGAAATTTTGAACACTAAACAGATAAACAGCTACAAGTATGTATGGTGAGTGGTGTGTTCACTCTCACTTTTGAACAAAAACCAAAAGAGTTAGGGTTAAGGTTAGGGCAACCCTTCTTTGCTAAATGTTGCTATTAGACCAAAATATGTATAATTACAAAGTTTGCAGTTTTCCCTTTTTTCAATTACTATTTTATTATTATCTATGATGAATTAATTACCTATTTTAATTATGAAGCATGCGCGATGAACTCTAATTCTAACCTTCCCTTCTATCGTTTTAAAAAAATCAATATTATTTTGTGGCGATACTACCGGATCTTATCACTTTAAACTTTCAACAAACAATGAATAAATTTGTGCGTTGCGCATCTTCCCTGCGCAAGTTCCGACAGCAATCATGCGTGACGCGCAGACTTACTAGTAAGCAAATTCAGCTCAGAATCCGATTTGAATTTGGACACTATATAAAGACAGCCTAAAGAACTTCCTGCCTCTTTTCTACTCGCAGCTGCTATATGAAACACGTTAGCCGTCGACTGCCCCTCATGCCAGGCCACCGGCCTTCTCGCTGTCAATAGCCACAACAACAGTAATGACTACTGCTACTACTACATTGAGAACATGGCCTCATGTCAGCTTTCAATAAAAATGTATATTTTCTTCACTTGCAAGTAAGATCAATACATAACAAAAAACTCTGTCTTTCCAAAATCATCATTTTATGGACTTTTATCCAAACACAACATTTTCACTCAAACACGTCCATTTTTCTCTTTTCACTTTTAAAGGACATTTAACTTCACCACCTTCACAAACACTAACAAATACCTAACTTCAACCCTTTTCTATTCTCACTAAAGTTGTTTTAAAATGTAAACACCAAGCGCTGTTTTAGTCATTCTCTTTTGCTCAAATTTATTGTACCATCTGATACCTATTTTCCTACGTTGGACACCGTGGTTGGTAATAAGAGCCATATTTAATTATCAACCTTGTGTGATACCGCAATTTCGTCTTTTGGCTAATTCGAATGCCGGTTATGTGCCCTTTCTAATTCCATTTTTTACACAACCCTAAAACGCGCTGATTTTCGACATATTTACCCTAAATCTTAAAATACGTGATGATGATGTCAGCTTTTTAAATTTTTCAAAAATCAATATAATTTTACTTTTAAAATAACTTAATTAGACCTTTTTCAGGTTATATTACTGAAAAGAAAATTTTTTAATTACAGTTTTTTTATAATGAATGATCGAATGGGCGGAAACACAAAATGAATAGAAAATTGAACAACAACAAAAAAAGAAATGACCTATCCACCCCCTCACTTTCTTAAAAACTGAATTGAAAAAATAAATAAACAAATTGGGAATAAATACCGAATGAATTATTTAAAACTTATGAATAAACATATGTTTTGAGAGAGTGTGTTTGTTTATTACAAGAAGTGGCTTAAAATTTGTAGAAAATAATTGTAAAGCGAAAGCCAAGAAAGCCTGGAAAGAAAAGACGTAAGAAGGATACCAAAGCAAACCAAACAAACCACCATAATATGTGCCGTTTTAGCTGCAGCAGCTGCTGAACTTAAACACTCCTACCTACGATCTTTTTAAAAGTTAATGTGTGAGCCCAAACTGCACAGAGTGCACACACAGTGTGTGCGGCTGCGGCGTTTGCGGCTGCTGGTGATGTGGTGCTGGTGCTCTGGCTGAGTCTGTGCTGTTGCTGTGTGTGAGTGAGTGTGCACTAACGAAATGGCTTTGGTCAAGTTCAAGTATGAACGAGGTCTTACGTAACCAACGATCAAATATATTTCATTCAATTTTTTAAAATCATTATTTGAAGTTGAAGTCAACTTAAACTTTTATTAAAATTAAAAGGTTATAAAAGATTTGTTTTATAATTTAAAAAAAACCCAAAAAACTCCGAATTCCAGGTGACTTAAAATAGTTTTTTTTTTTTTTAACTCCTCCGTTAAAAATAAAGGACATAAATTGACTTCAGTTTTATACTTTCTAATCATAAGTTAACATAGACAATACAAAGTCTTTTTTCATTTAAAAGTTAAACTAAAAATCTCATGAATTTTGAATAAAAGTTAGTTTGGCAAAAATATTGTTTATAATTTTATGTAGTTGTAAATATAAAACTACGTACGTACATATTGCACACTCGAAGAGTTATCTCCCTTAAGTAAACGACGACACGACGTAATGTAATCTAAAAATATATAAATTATCTTTAGCAAAATATTTTGATAACAACAGGGGCGGAGATAAAAACTCAACGCATGAAAATAAGAATCGCAATAAAATCGAAAACTGAATCTTATTATAAAGGTCTTTAGTACTGGGCAGGATTACATTTTAATGCTGGTGGTAAGAACAACATTGCTTGCTTGCTGCCGCTCTTGCTGACTCCATTGCTAGGTCCACTTTTTTTCTTCCACTATTTATGTCTGTCGAGTCAAAACTAAAACCTTCTATACAACTATAGAATGATGTCTGAATAAAAAGTAAATCGGAATGTAAAACAAAAAAAGAAAGTCAAATGTTAAAATTTAATTTTTAAGTCGAAATTATTTTTTTTTGTCGAAAAGAATCAGCGGATGGTGACTGTTACTGTTCCACCATCGAAGAGTTGTCTCCTCTTGGAAACAAGCCACTATCCTGAAAAGCGGGAAAAGTAGAAACCAGTCGGAGAAGAGACGAGTCCTTACTCCTTCTTTTTAATATCTTTTCTGGTATTTTTCTATTATTAATATATAACAATTAATCTAAAGACTACCCGAGTAACAACACGGCATCTTTATTTCCTTTCACGTTAAGGTAACGCTCGATTTGCAGAGCTCAACAGTGCTCCCTCCACGCTTGAACACAAGGAGGAATAAACAATCATCACAAAAGGAAGCAGCCATAAAGCCACTCCAAGAAAATTATTATTATTTTTGTCTACTCCCTGAAAATAACTGTGAGTATTATTGTTTTATTGAGATCTTTTCTCATTCGAAAATGGGAAATAAGTTTTCACTTCTATTTGAATATTATTCAATATCTCGTTCCACGATTTATTTCTTCTCTGCTCGTTGAGTCTTCTTTAGTGTTTCTGTACAACACAACATCATCAATGGTTGTTATATTTTATTATGTGTGTTAGTGTTGTTGTGGTTGGTGTGCCTCCTCGTCGTCAATATTGTTCAGATTGTTATTTGGAATTTGCTCAAGAAGAAGAAGAAGCGGATCGCCGGATACACAATACTACAATTTCCTTCTGTAGGGGTTAATTTGATAAATGACCCTAACTAATCCATTGAGTTATTTTTGCAAGAACAATCCATTCCAAAGAAAGAAAATGAGTTTTATTTCCTCCTCCCCCATTTTTTTTTTTTTTTTCAAAATCTGATTCATGATTTTGAATTTAATTTACATTATTTTTTCAGCGTTTACTTAATAAAAATTTAAATACAGATACAAAAAATAAAATTTCAAATTCATTTAAAAAAATTTTTTTTTTACTGTATTTTGATTTTAAGAAAACCAATGTAAAGTTTGATTAGGATTTTTCATTAAAAAAACTTTTATAATTTATTGCTTGAAAAGTGTTACTGAAGTTTTATGTGCTAAATCAAGAAACAGAAAATAGTTTTATTGGTTTTAAATACAATTAATTTTTTTATTGCATACATTTTTGTACCGTTTACTTGATTGTACAATATTGTGAGTGTGTACTATTACTACTACTACTACTACTAGCCCCCCCCTTTTTTTTTCTTCAACCTCAAAAGTGAATTTTAACATGAAAAGACTTGGTTTTTATTTTTTTTTTAAATGAAAACTAATGGCGGCCACGGCCACTATGGTCAGCGTAGTTTTTTTTTTTTTTTATAGTTTGCAAATTTTTTAGTGGTAATCGAAAAAAATTATTTTGTTTTGTTCACATTAGACATGTGATTTAAATCTAATTTAAAAACTAGAACTTTGTGCTGATTAATTTTTCTAGTTGAAAATTATATCAATTTTTTTTAGCTCCTCGAAAATTAAATAAAATAAAAGAATGTGAAATATTTGTTTATTTTTTTTCTAAGCTTGTTAATACGTTTCAATTATGAGTTCTCTGGCATTATTGGCATACCATCCTGCAGCGTGCTTTGCTTCTTTGCCTGATCGCGTGTCTTGCCTTTGCATTCATTGTTAGTGAAGATTTATTATCTTCACTTCCAGCCAAAAGTTACATTAAAACCTGTGTAGTTTTCTGTTTGCTCGAGAATTATGTTGGAAATAAACTGGATGTTATTTTAATGAAAACAAAAACATTTATTCGTTTTTAAAAATTGTCTTAAAAATGTAATCTTTAAAAACTTGTGACGATAACCTCGTTAATGTAAGGTGGTTATTTTGATTGGTATAGAACAAAAATTCTAATCTAATTTCATTTTTTTTTTATTCAACTAAAAGTAGCCTCGGTCAAATGAAACCAAAACTATTACCAAAGTTATTAAATCTGTAGTAAATAATTAAACTTTGTAGTTTCATAGATTATAGTAAATTCAGTTTACAACATTTTCATGACACCTCTCTTTTCTTGGTTGCCTGTTTGTTCGTTGTTGTATTCCGAGTATTCTGTAAGTAGTACTTTAGTACTACTAGTACTAGTACTTTTAGATGTGGAGTGAGACAACAATGTCCGTGTTGTGGTGTGGAGAGAGAGAGAGAGAGTGACCCTAAAAGTTTAAGTTAGGGACGGCCATTTAACGAAACCAGCAAATACATTAAAAAAAAAAATAAATTTGTGGTTTATTTTTATAAGTAGTATATGTGGTCTTTAAGATCAGGGTGGCGTGTGGTTTATTGTTATTTGATTGTATCGGTGACGGTGGTCGTCAAGTCAGAAGAAAATAGAGATGGGTAATTACGCCGAGACGAGGGAGTAAGAAAATGGAACGGATTATCAACAATATCACTTGTCTTGTTTTCGTTAAATTGGGTTGAGGATTTGAGTAGAGGCTCTGGTTGAAGACGGAAAAAGAAATTGATTAGCAGCAATGGGCAATGGAACGTTTGATTAAATAGAGATATTGTTGGGTGTATGAGAAGGCGAAGGAGAAGAAAAGAGCCATTGAGATTAGGCCACTAAAAATGGTGTGAAGTTGTTTGTGTTGTTTTCGTAAGACAAAAAACTTTATTTGTTTTGTTAAAAAGTTATGTGCCTGTTTCTTTAACTACTGAACTGAATATCATTGAAAAGTTTCATTTAACCGTTGAAGTGAATATATCTTTTATGTTTACGATATGAGGACTTTGTTGTTTATATTGTGTTTTCATCAGAGTTATTTGTGGTTACTGTCGTTTAGTTATTACGTCTTAGAATTTAAGTAAAACTTATATTACAAAATTAAAATATAAAGGTAAAGTATTTTCATTCCTATGTTATTAGAAATTAAATTATAATTCCAAATGCTAGATTTAAGGTAAAGTACCTTCGTTGCTATGTTATTTTATTTTTATAATTTTTTTAACAGAAAAAAATTTATAAGATAAAATGACTATGTTTAGGAAAATTATTTGAAGACTGTCATTTTAATAATAATAATAATAATAAATTATTTGCACTAATGTGCTGTGCTGCCTGCACTGCCATTTGAAATTGGTGTGTAAACAAATACGGAATTAAAAAAAAATTATTTATGATCACATTTTCTCGAGTTTTAATTTAATGACTTTTTTTTTACTGTAAAAGCATTAAAGAAAATTCGCTAATTTCTTTAAATAAAATATTCAATCAAGAAATTTTATTCAAAAACAAAAATGAAATCTTTTGTATTCATGGCCTAATATATAGGCCATATAGCATTTAATTTTTTTTATTACCTTTTTCTCAGTTATCCTCTGGCCTTCCTCAAGTTTTCTCTTCACATTCAGAATCATAAGTGCAGTGCACTCTGATTTTTTTTTTTGACTGCGCAATAAATATAAAATTTATTACACTTTATAAACTATTCCAAAAAGCAACAGTTATTTTTATTCACTTGGGGAAACAAAGTACTTGATATACTGTTAAACAAAGAATATTTTTAAATTTAAACGTAAAAAGATGTTTTCAATAATTATCTAACATTATTTTGGAAATTTTAAGTATGGAACTCTATAATAATAATAAATATAGTTGACTGGTATTTGGCACACCCCTCTTATGATATTAATATTTTTTTACATTTCCATTTTTCTTCTTTGTAAAAATAGTTGTTCCCCTCTTTTTTTTCTGTATTGATTGAAGATATGAATTAACCGCTTAACAAAAGGCTTTTATTTCACACTAGTTTGGCCATAAAGAAAAAAAAATTGAATTAAATTTCTAACTGTTGACCATTTTTGTTTACTGATTTAGTGGTATATGCAACTAGATAATTTTTTATCCAGGTGAAAAATAAGTTTTCACAATGGACTAATAATATAGGGAATTTATTTATATATCTATGAAAGTCTGAGTGCAATCTTCACTACCAAACTCCTGTGTCAATTTTTGGTTTATAGATTAGATATAACTGGGTTTCAGACAATAAGCAAGCCTGTTAATGAGTTTTCAGACAGAGATTTAGCTGCTAAGGGATCAAAGTTAAATGATTTGACCATTACTATCTCTACCAAATGTACTGCCAAATTTAGGTGTAAACAAATGAAATTTTAGATATAGGTTACTTGGACCTTGTGAAAACTTTTTTTTATTGGTTTTGAACCAGAAAAAATAACTGTTAAAGGGTCAAAGCTGAAAGTTCTAACCTTTGCAGTCTCTAAAAATATACTCTGCCAGTTTTGAGTCTAAACACTTGAAATTTTTGATACAGGTTATTTGGACCTGGGGAAAACTTTTTAATTGACGTTAAGCAAAGAAAAAAATTTTGGGGGGGAAAAACAAAAAATCAATATGAACCCAAAAGTAGGGTGCCATGTTTTTCGTGTCACTCAAGACATCAGTTATCTTAAGTGTTGAAAGATTTTTGATAAGAAGAGAAGTGAAAGTGAGTAATTGAGTGGAAGTAAATGGGTTGGTACAATTTTTGTGGAGATGCAAAAGTGTTTTATTTATTCATTTTTTTTTTTTTTTTTTTTTAAATTTTATTTAATATATGAAGAAAAAAAAGATGCCATTTTAGAAGTCTAATTCAATAAAATTTTAAAAGTTATGTTACTGTTAATCCATTATCTGGGCAACACCAGGTTGATCTGTTAGTGGATATAAAAAGATTATTATTATTTTAATAATTTTTTTTATTGATAAAATGTTTAGGATTTATAAATTTCTGTTATACCTATTTTCACTAAGTAGGAATTCAAATTTACTTGTATTACTGACTGTTTCTACTTGTATAAATTTTTTTCAAAATCTGACCAAATAGAAAAAATGGCCAGTCTCGATTTTTTTTTTTTTTTTTTTTTATTCAATGAAGATACCTATCATGCTGTAGAGTCTAAAAAGATCTCTGCATGTAAGTTGTGCATTTTATTTATTATTTGCATTTTAATTTGATATATTTAATTGCTAAATCTGAGTGTAAAAATCAAGTAAGGAAGGTGATATTTTAGTAAATACAGCATTTGTTTTTAGGTGAATATTTATCTACCTTAATTTCAATATAGTGAAAAATAAATTACTCTACTTTTTCTGCGATTCATTTTGAGTCAAATAATATGAATGAAAAAAAAATTTTTTACTGAAATAATACTTAAAAAAATTAATAAATGGAACAATTTTGTCGACAAAGTATTGTTTCTCATATGTTTGAACATTTTTCAACTTTTAAAACATTGGTAAAGCGAATGATCAAAGATTTAGAATGTACAAAAAATTCTATAATCGATTCACAGACATTGCAAGGTAAGATTTTTTTTATCTAATCAATGAATATATAGCATATAAAATAATCTTTTTCTGTCCCCCAATCGTGTGTTGTGTCAATATATTTAACCATGGATAGATGTATAATGTGTGTATGGTTGTGTCTCTGTGTGTATGTGTGTTTTTTACTATTTTTTAAATACTTAATTAGTTTAAGCATAATTAATAATTTGAATGAACTCTCATGGCCAAGAGTTTTACATTTATTTTAAAATAATTCCATGTAGAAACAAATGACATTTAAAATTTCCTTAACTATTACAGTAATCTGCAACTTACATTGATATTATTTTTGCAGCATTTTTTATCTTTTAAATAAAAATTTTCAATGCTAGCTATGCTGATGTGTTACAGGTTGGAAAAAATTGAGAAACACAGTATTACAAAAATGAATTCAATGTTCACTGCATCACCAGTCAGTGATGGAGAACCTCAACCCAGTGAGAAAAAGCTGGGGAGCAGTAGTAGTTTTGATCCGTCCACTTTTAGTAAAGATGACCAAACTACTCACTGTTCCTTTGTTTACCCAGTCATATGCATATTTTGCAAAAAACAAAGAAAAGATATTAAAAAATTTGATGGAAAGCGCAACAGAGAACGCTTACAACAATGTCAAGATATAAATAAAATTCTAGACGCTGCAAAGATGAATTATGATGAAAAACTTCTTAGTCAGTTACAGGATAAAGATCTTATAGCAGCAGGGCTAAAATATCATCATTCATGTAAACTCAAATATATTACTTCCTCGAGATTAAAAAAAAATAGATCAGTAAACATGAACAATGAAACAAAACAAAGTGTTGCATATAATATTTTCAAAAAAGATATTATATATAAAAAAATCATTAAAGGAAAACATGCTTTACGGATGTCTAGATTGTCTGAACTGTACAGAAACATCCTCCAATCAGTAGAAGGAAAATCTATTGGGAGACATACTCAACACCTGAAAAAGAAGCTTTTACTTGATTTTCCACAGCTCACTTTCTTAAAACTAAGACACAGAAATCGGAGTGAAGTGGTATTTTGTAAAAGTACCATTCCCAACCTAATGAAAACTAGTAAAACTGATTCAGCGGATGACCCAGTTGGTGGTGTTGATGATAATGATACCCAAGGACATGAAGCAACAGGTAAATATAATAATACCTAAAATCTAACGTAGTTTTACTTTTAATCATTGATTAATTTATATCTAGCATTAAATGAATTATTTGTCTGAAGTTACTTGAACAGATTTTACTACAAAATGTTACCAGTGAAAAATATATACACTAAACTCATATATTAATATTAAAATACAAAAATATTTAATAGTAGTAAAGTATATTTATTTCTGAATATTTGAAAAAGGTATTTAGTGATCTTTTATTTTTTTACATTTTGTTTCAGATGGCGATGAAATCAATAGGTACAATTTGTATCATGCTAGCTTTTAGAAATCAGATTATTTATATGAAATCACCAACACCTTTGCTAACTGAGAGCAATAGCAATAACTAAAGATTGTGCTATGAAGATAATTCCTGTAGAAATGTTCAATGCATTGATATATGGTCTTTCTGATTAAGGTTGAAATGAAGACTGATTAATTACTTTATCTGAGAAAGATAAGAAAAAGCTATTTGCCCTAGCACAAGTTATTCTGAACCTTTCTCACAGAGGAAATTTCCTTTTAGCAAAGAATTATGCCTTAGGAATGACTGTTCGATCCTGGACTGGTCAGTCAAAACTTATAGGCATTTTAAATGGTTTTGGGCACTCAAAAATTACAGCACAACTCTAGAACTGGACATAGCTTTGAATGAATACTAACTATTGAAAAGTAACATTCCAGAGGGTTTTAAAAAGAAAACTTTTAAACATTTAGCCTTGGGTAATAATGATTTGAAACTGTATGGTAAGGGAACAACCTATTATACAAATAACTTCTGATTAACTATCACATTTTGAAGATATTATAATAGTAAAAAGACCAGCCCCAAATGATCAGAAGTAAGAATTGGTGTGATTCTAAATAAAATGCCAATACCAGAATATCATGTGGCAAAAAGAGTTAGCTTTTACCTACTATCAGTTTCAATTGACCACTCACCCTGTTGATAAAGCACCAGAATACACTGGCTGCCCCAGTTTCAAAAAATAAAATTCCCTTAATGGGACTAGCTGTTTGCCTTTAATAGCTACTTGTGTTGCATTGGGAATGGGAACCTGGTGGTCAAGGTGAGGACTGAGTACTTCTTCCTCCTGAAACATCGCTTCAGCCCTTACCTGGGCTAGATGGACAGAGAGGCTCCATCGAATCAAGCAGCTGATTATGTTAGCTCTTTTTCAGATTTGAATTAAAATAATGGCTGTAGGGTCAATCATGCTTTTTGTCTCTGGGTGAGTTATTATCTTGGGAACAAAAACTTCAGCATGAAGCCCTAATGTTCCTAGGGAAATGAGTTTTCCCCTTGACGCATCCCTCATGGAACTCCAAGGTTGGTGGGGATCACAGCCAATGAAACCTAAAAACTTAGCATATGGCATCTAAAAACAAATCCCAAACAAATAAAGCTTAAAAATATAGAAAAAGACCACTTCCAGACTCTGACACTTATTCAGACCTAGATAGCAAAATAGATAAAGTAACTACCAAGTATCCACCATATATAGTCCTCAAATTGGTTGAAAATAAACCCATCACGAAACTCTCATGATTCATAATTGAAAAAACATCTCTTAGCAAACATAGAGCCAAATCAGTGAAAACAATACATAACACCCTAATAGTAAAAGTTAAAAGCAAAAAATATGCAGAACTATTAACTAAAATCTACCAAAATACACAACCTAAAAATTAAAGCCTACTTACATAAATCTCCTAACACTTCAAAGGGAGTGGTAAGAAGCCAAGAATTAGACAGCTGGGTCATTCCATATCAAATCATCCAGAAAAAACACCTTCAACACCCTTACCTCTCAGATTCCGGAAATATTGTTTTTGGGCTTAAATTACGCAATATATGTAAAATACGAAAATTGAATTTATGTGCATGCGCGTGGCTAGATTAAGTTAGTGCTATATTTCCAGAAGAAAATATGAAAATGAACCGTGAACACTGGTATTCTTAAATAGTTACTCATCTAACTACTGGCCAGACTCGACATTGCTTAACTTTGGTGATCTGACGGGAACCATTGTATCCAATGCAACTTGACCATACAAATAATTATGGTGTTTTAAAAGTGGTGACTCTTGCTCAAAAAATTTTTTTTAAAGCACAGAGAAGATATGAAAATCGGTTTTTGAATTACAAATAAACAAGTAAATAAATAACGGAGCAGTGGTTTTGAAAATAAGACAAAAATAATTCATTTTCAAACACTAAGCGTTTTTGAAAAAAAAATATTAGCAAGTCCCCGGTACTGGGCAATACTTCTCGTATCCTTATAAAGTACTTAACAAATAAAAACCTAAATGAAATTCTAACTCACATGAAAGATCTACAGATACTCAACAATCATCATCCCAAAACTCTACCCATTCAATAAAAGATACCCAAGAACAACAAATAAAACCACCACAAACCTTTCAAGAAGAAAAATCACAACAAAATACTCAAGACCCTCCAAAATTAGGACACTCAAGATTGCCAACAACCCTACTGAACCAAAAAAAACAAGCTAAAACTGTAAAACAAGTAAACTAGATAAAGCATTAAAACACTATTCAGCATTAAATGACCTAATAAGAGTCGATATGCTGGTTAAATCAATCAATCAAGACTAAAAAAAGAAACAAGACCTAGAAACATAACACCAGAAGTATGCAACAAATACAGCAAATTAAAAAAATGAAACTAGACAAGGATATTAAAAGTACAAGGCATGAAAACTGTTAATAATCTTCACATAATTAATCAACA
>JAUZSX010316258.1:0-11950 GCA_034780655.1 Idiosepius hallami | reverse complement strand
AAAAAGCCTGGGTAAGAGCACGTAAAAATGGCCTTGTGCCAAACTTGGGTTGGTGCTCACCAAGTAAATATAATATCTATCATTTTAGGCCAACCTGCGACCTGGGGCCGCATGCGGCCCGTGAGCAACCTCAATCCAGACTTCAAAAAAAAAAATAGTTAAGAACTGTGCTAGTTTGCATTTATCCCATTGAATGATAGTCTACTTTTCAGAATAAAAAAACTATGGTAACTCAATTGTTTGATTTTTTTATATTGAATTTAATACTATTATTACGTTTTTCAAACTTCATATATATTAACGGATGTTATTAATGTGGCCCTTCACTGCCTTTAGCCCCGACTATGTGTCCCCCTAGACAAAATAATTGCCCACCCCTGTTTTAGGCCATTTGATGCCAAGAACAATCATTTTAGATAAAAGTTCTTTTTGCCTTCTGCTTGTCGCCCGTGCTGATGTCATCTAGTGATCTGAGATACCGCGACTCTTACGGGTGATGCTATTGGGCCATCGGTAGTCATAAGATGTCATAGTTCAAACTCTATAGCATTGTCGGTAATGACAGACGCTTGCCAACAATATATTTAAAAAAAAACAATGTACACTATTAATCCATAAGTGGAGGAAAGGTTGATAACCATCAATTTTATTATAAATGTTCTTTTTTTACTCGCGCAGTTTTTTTTATAACATAATATGCTCTATTTAGTCCATAGCTAAAGGGAATAAGGGGATTCATAGCTTTCTCAAGAGTAATAGTCCGAATAGGACTCGAACTCGTGTACTATGATTCCGAAGATTGACTGCCGACCCACTGTCCCAAGTGGACTTTTTTTCTTCTTTGGGATGCTTTAAAAGTCACCACTAGGACCCAACGAGGATCCATATCTTTTTTAATAGTATTTGCTGGTGGAATAATTAGATGAGTTAAAATTAAATCTATAATATGAGTATTCTTTTTAGGGAAGTCCATTTGGCCATGTAGGTAGGCAGTCGACTTCGGAATCGTAGAAAGCAAGTTCGAATCTGAGTCGATTCATTTGCGTTCATAATTAGACTTATACCTTGGAAAAGGTATAAATCCCCATATTCCTTTCAGCGATGGTTAAATAGGGAACATTGCGTTATTAAAAAAACAAAATCTACGTTTGTATACAATGATTGTTCTTAGCATCAAATGTCCAAAAAAGTTTGATATGCCATAAAACAGAAAACTAACAAAATATTATTTCTCATATTTTATATAAAACGGTACTTAAAGGGCACAAAACTTTTTTTTATTTAATATCAGATGATTGTTAACTTGGATTTTATAAGGGTTAGGTTTTGGGTTAGTTATTTGTAAAAATAAAAATTAGCAACAGAAACAATTTAAAAGAGGGCACTTACGAGCCTACATGGCACATTAATGCGTGGCAGACCTTAGCAAGACCGAAAAGATCTGACTTTCGCTTAAAACTCACCCATGTCACTGTATATAAATGCTTTTACGAATATGTATTAAGAAATAAAACTTACTGTCCAAGTCTTTTTATCTCCGACTGCACATACTCTTCAATCTGTAAAAAAATGTAAATTTTATAATTGAAAACATATATAAAAGCATTAAGATAAAAACAAATATAGATATGTGAAAAAATTATTTCCCAAAATTAGCAAAATACATCTCTCTAACCACCAGTGCAACTCTAAAATCAATCACAGGGTATTTTAATATTTTACATTATTGTTTGAAGGGCCATTTTGTTTGAGATAAATTGGTCTTAAGCTAAATGAAAGGGAAATTAACCCAAACTAGTAACAGATCAAATGAATATCTCAGTAGCAGCATAAACAGTAATAGAAATCTGTTAACAAAAGGATCTACTGATGCAATACATTGGATACATCCCCAGTGTTGATTCTTGGGATTACTGGGTGTTTCGGGTTTTTCAACAGACACCCTCCTCCAAGTGACCCAACCTATTAATATTATTAATTATTAACATTTTAATAATACTTTGATAATTAATTAATTATTTTAATAATAGTCTAATAAATAGTGCTATTTCCTCTCTGCACGGGGTTTTGACAAACAATAATTTGTGGGTCCTGGGTTCGTTAAATAAGGTGAATTTCGTCTTTTCTGCTCTCCGTATGTAACGGATCAGTCTAATCTTTGCACCCATACCAAACGTCCACTCTTCACCCTTAAACTTGCCTTGTTCCAAATCATCATCATCGGCGGTCACTCGTGATTGAGCATGACTGTCATCCGTCTTGGTCCCTGTGGGTCTTCAGATGATTAACCATTGCAGTGCGACTTGTAGATCATGCTTTGTAGAGACCGAACCTAGACCCGGAGTGGAGACTGATGCACCTATAGCCACCACACGGTCCCTTGGCAGAGAAGGGCCTTGTTCAAATGGCATGGATGACCAAGATGACTAGAGGATATCCTCCTTTGTAGCATTTAACTGCATTTAGTGCAGTTGTGTCATTGTTGTCATCACCTGCCACATCTGCCGTTGAGGTCTTTTGGGATCGCGCTTCCATTTGTGACAAGAAATATCATAAACATTATCTATTAGACAAAAAATATTCCAATATATTCGAAAAAAATAAAAAAAATTAATGCATTATATTTTTCAAAAATAGGAGGTCTCAAAAATAACTTAATTAGAATTCTTCAAAAAAAGGGTCTCAGAAACAACTTAAAAATATCATACACATCACCCATTTGACCAAAAATATTTCAATATATTCGAAAAAAAAAATTAATGTGTTATATTTCTCCAAAATATGGGGCCTCAAAAACAACTTAATTCTATTAACTTGCCTAACGCAGCAAAATCAGTAAAGATGATTAAAATAAGCTCTATTCTTCAATAAGTGATAATTTATTTGATAACAACAATAAAAGGAACTTTATTAGATGAAAATACTTCTTAATAATTTTTTTCAGAATCCAATTATGATAGCTTTAAAAACTACTAAAATATGCTTGCCGGGTCAGCGATTATGGATAAGCCTAACGTAACTTTATTAGACATTTTGACCTCATCCACTAATTAGATTTCATCACCGTTATGTTTACCGAAAAATGTTTACATGAGTTAATAATTAAGTTTATTGCAGCAAATACATTATTTTATGGCAAGTTTCCGCGGTTAATTGGAATTGTCCGTCAAAATTGTATCGAAATGAAGTTAGTAAGTACTTGTAGCAGTCACGTATAGTCCGAGCACTTGGTAAAAGTAAGATCTTGTTTAGTTATGCGTTATGTAGAAAAGTTGTCTCCGTTTTGTTCTGTGATTGGTCAGGTTAAATTTACCCTTTGTATTTAATGGAATCTGCCGATCTCTGCAGTCATACACAAAACACTCCAGTAGACCAAAAATGACGCAACAAAAACAGTTTCTAAAATCCTATAACTCAGAAGATAACTAGAAGGGGAAGAAGAAATAATAATAATATTGAAAAGATCTTGTTGAGTTAGTCGATGTATAGAAAAGTTGTCTCCATTCTGCTCTATGATTGGCTGGTTTAAATTTACCCTCTGTATTAAATGGAATCTTCCGATCCCTACTCTCATTCCAAAAACACTTTATTTGAACAAAAATAACGCAACAGAACACTGTTTAAAAAGATTGATAAAATTGACAATTAACAATTGTTTTTCTAAAGCAAGTTAAACAATTAGATGAATAAACACTAGTCCAGATTTAATCTGTTAATTGATAAACTTTTTTTTTAAATACTTAACAACGAGTAAATGAATTAACAAAGACGATTGAGATTTGCAAATTGAAAAGATCAATAAAGATTTGTTAAATCCTGATGATGGATTTTTATTTTCTATTTTTTAATCTAAAAAGATTAGAAAATATAAAATTAAAAAAAAATCACTGAGATTAAAAGATTTTATTCTTTTTATGTTACCGAGGCATTGCATAGATAAAATTTATAAATAGCAAATCATGCATAAGTAAATAGAATTCGTCTCTAGGACTTTCAAATGCCTACAAATACTCGAGTTCAAGTAGTTTCAAGAAATTTTAGTTGGGGAAGTCAACTTGGGACATTGGATAGGTAGTCGCACTTCAGAATCGTAAGACGCATGTTCGAATCCCAGTCCTTCTATGTACGTTCATATTTGGACTAATACCCTTCGGAAAGGTTAATCCCCCAATTCTCCTTAAGAAGTTCAATGGGGGGGGTCAGCTTGGAACATTGGATTGGCAGTTGGGCTTTGGAATCGTAATATGCTTGTTCGAATCCTAGTCCTTCCATATTTGTACTAAAACTTAGGGAAAGATATGAATCCACATATTTCCTTTATCTATGGGTTAAATAGTACATATTGTATCAATTTTAATTGCAAACTTTTCTCCTCATTTTGGTAATTTTTCTCACTACGTTTCAGCCAATTTTCCACTCCCAGGCCGTCTTCAGGTGAACGAACTTTGCCGAAATGCAGAAAGAGAAACACGATAAACTACCAAAATGAGAACTACTACAAAATGGGAACAAAAGTCTGCAAATATCCATATTATGAAGCCTTATCTAAAAAAAAATAGAAATAAAAGTGAACATTTTGTTATTCAGAAAACTATAAGCGAACAAAAGAACATTTATTAAAAAATATTTTTTCTTGGAATTAAAATGACCTAAAAAGGTTGATATGCCGTAAAATGCAATAAAAGTTTTTCTCATTTGGTCTCATTTAATGCTGTCAAATAACTTCGATTTCATTTGTTTACAGCTGCACTGTCTAATGTGAAATTTAATCCTAAGACTTACTAGCAGAACCAGTAGACAGCAACTACACGGGCTTTTTTTTTATTATTCAATCACATCCACCTGCAACACACGAATTAAATGACCAATTGAAATAATCAGGATGTATAGAATAAGAAAGGCATTTAACTGTAGTCTGGCACCAGTGACTAAGCGCTATTCTTATGGTCTACTGCGAAATCTACTAGAATATATTCTTTCCATTGTCAGTTCCGTCTCCTTTTATAGTGCGACTGGGAAATAATAAACTTCAGCACAGCGTCTGAAAGAATTTCATCCTGAGAAAAGGAAATAAGCCTTTTCAATAAATGTATTAGAGGCACAGGCAGGATTTATAAATTACAGAGAGAGACGACATTAAATCTGATTAGATTTCAGAGAAAGAGCTCTGCTAAACGAGTTCAAATCTTTCGATGTTTGTTTGTTTGTGTTGTACGACATATCAACAGGCAGCGACGGTGGAACATTGGTAAAAGCTCGGGCTCTGGAATCGTATTATGCTAGTTCAAATCCCAGTCAAAATCCCAGTGAAAACCATTACATTCACTTTACCTGCCTCGGGCAGATGAGGCTCGTTAACTTGGGAGAGCAACTCATCTAGGTGAATGGTAACATTAAATTCAAAAAGCCACAGGTATATAGAGCACTTTAAAATGACTTTGTGCCTAACTTGGTTTACTGCTCTACCAAGTAAATAGAATATCAACATTTTTAGATAATTTAATGCCAACAACAATCATTGTATACACACGAATTTTTAAATAACACTGTGTTCGATATTTATTTGAGGATTCATAGTTGTCCCAAAGAAAGCGAGGTGGAGCATTGGTAAAAGCTTAGACTCTGGAATCAAAGTACGCGAGCTCGAATTCCAGTCAAAACCATAAAATTCCCTTTAAAAATGAATTTAGTATAAGGAGGCATTAGAAATGAATTTAGTATATGAAAGCATTGGGAACTAGTTTAGTATTAAATAATGCATTAATTGCTTTCCAACATTATAGGTTTCCCTAATAACCTAAGAGGCAAGTCCCTGGCACCTGGAGGAAAGCCGGGCAATACGTCTAGTAATTCATATAACTATTGTAAGTATTATCTATCTAAAATAATTATTGTCTTTGGTACAGGGTGGTCAACGTAGCCCAATGGATAGATAATCGGGATTCTGAACCGTATTATGCAGGTTCGATTCCAAGTTATTCCGTCTACGTTAACATGTCGACCAATACCCTTGGGAAAGGTTTGAATCCCCATCTTTCCACAAGCCATGGATTAAATAGTGCAACTTGTATATTTATAAAAAAAAAAAGAACTATGTGTATATAAAAGAAAAACATTTATCATAAGTAATTGTTCTCGGCATCAAAATGACCTAAAAAGGTTTATATGCCGTTAAACACCAAACAAACAAAACATTATTAAGTATAATTATTTGTTAGAACGAAAGTGATATTATCACACACATATATGAGAGATGAAGCTATTTCATAGCTTTGTTCTTTCTATGATTCCCTCTGGAAATTGTGCTTTTTTCACCCAGAAAACTTATTAAATATGCAAGACAAGTTGGCGATTGCGGATGAGGCTAGCATAATTCTATTAGACTTTTTGACCTCATCAGCTAATTAGATTTCATCACCGTAATGTTTATCTAAAATGTTATACATGTGTTAATAATTATGTTTGTTGATGCCTGTATATTGCTTCATAGGAAATTAGCAAGGCTATCCGAAACTGTCCGTCAAAATAATCACCTGTTACTCAGTGCCGTGTATAGCCACATACCGTCCCCGATGAAGAATGCAGTCGCTTTACCCTAAAAAGGACAACTTTCAACTCTTCAACATACTGGAGGCTTCAATCAAAAACTATATATGCATAAATATACAAATATATGTACATTAAATATATATATATGTATTAAAAAGAGAAAAAGATAATTCCAACGAGAGAAAGAGGATATGTAATACATTTTTAAAAAGCCGTTTTCTGATCATTTCTTCCAACCGAAGCTAGGATTACTGTCAATTCATGTTGAAGACATCGATCCCCGTCAGATCACTAAGTTAAGCAACGTAGAGTCTGTTTAGTACAAAGATGGGTGACAACTTAGGAATATCAGGTACTGTACCTGGCTTATCGGTGGTTTATGGCATGATCAGTTAAACGCATTAAGCATTCCAACTGAAAGAACCTCCCTCACTCCAACCTTCTCCCTCATATCATACCGACCGATCAGAGGCATTAAAAATGTCCTCAATTAGAGTTATCCCCTATGGTGAGGACTGGGAGCCTCAGCATAATCTGTGATTGTGAAAAACTCTATAACAACAGGAAGACTGATCAAAGCCCAAACGGGTGAGAAGAGGTTTTCATGCTCAAAAACATTTGAGATTTTAAAAAACTATATAATAACAGGAAGACTGACCTAATTCTGATCAGTTGAGGAGAGTTTTTCTGCTCAACAACAACTTTGAAATTGTGAAAAACTCTATAACAACAGAAAAACTGATCTGTACCCGAACGGATGAGGTGGTGGTGGGGGGGGTTACTGCTCAACAACAGCAACAAATTGATAGTCTCAAGATAGTCTGAGATTGCGAAAACCTCTTTAACAGCAGGTAGACTGTTTTTAAGCCCGATCGGATGAGAAAAAGTCTTCCTGCTCAACAACAACTGAGAAAGTAAAATAACCCTTTAAGCTCCAGGCAATTTCCCTGACTTTTACGAGTTTCAACAAAATTATAACCAGTTATCTATTGTGCATCATAAAGTCATATTCCCTTGTCCCAAATCTTTTGAAATCCTATACATTATCAAATTCCCTTTCGTTCAATTCGGTTTCTTATTACCATTTCATGAATCGCGCTCAAATGCCATTATGACCTTTTCCAAAAGAAACTTGATCTAACAATCTAACAATTTACAAAAAAAAAACCTTTTCCCTCTCAAACTGTCTTCTTTAATCAATAATTATTTTAACCCGTGAAAGCATTTATTCGCGAACACTAAAATTTTTTAGTCACCGAAGATCATTGTGACATATAATGATATGCGTGGAACAGCGACGGCGGAGCATTGGTAAAAGCTTGGGCTCTGGAATCGTATTATGCAAGTTCAAATCTCAGTCAAAACCATTACATTCTCCTATAATTGCATCGGGCAGATTGGGTCCGTTAACTCAGGAGAGAATCTCATCTAGTTGAAGGGCAAGATTGAATTAAAAAAAAGCCCATGTATATAGAGCACATAAAAATGGCCTTGTGCCTAACTAGAGTTAGTGAAAATAAGTACAAGTAAAAATGATATAATGACACGCGTTTAGCGAGTTTTAGTTTGTTTTCGCTATTTGTTTTACGGACTATCAATCTTTTTAGGTTTACACGAGTTCAAATATCAGTGAAAATCATTATATTTATCTTTACGTAACTCGTACAGATGGGGCTCGTGTGTGAGTGGCTCATTTAGGTAAAGGGCAACACTCATTACAAAATCCCAGGCTGATAATGAGTACGTTAAAATGGCCTTATGCCTAACTTAGGTTGGTGCCTGACCAAGTAAATATGATATCAACTTTTTAGGTCATTTAATGCCGAGAACAAACATTTCTTTGATAGAAATGTTCATTTTTGTTCACATATAGGTTTTTGAATAACTCAATATCCACAATTTAATCCATATCATCCTTTTTGGTCATTTAAGGCCGAGAAGAATCATTTCTTTGATAAATGTTCTTTTTTATCCGTACAAAGTTTAGGTCTACATCAGGGCAAAATACACTGAGTGGGCAGTCCGTGAACAGGTGAGCGATGGTCTGCTCAGCAGCGCCACATGTGCAAACTGTATCCTGCGTAAAGCTCCACCTCGGAAGGTTATCTCGGACCTTTGCCACCTTGGCCCAAGCACGATTAAGTGTCACCTACTCTTTGCCAGAAAGGTCCGATCCGGCTAGTAGCCCTTCTAAGGGTTTGGGCAAAGCATTATTGCCCTGGTCTCTGCGCACGGACCAAAGGTTGATGTCGAAATGAATAAGTATTATGAGTCTTATAAATGATTGGTAATTCAAAATCCACTGGCCGGCCATCTATCTACCTGTTGTCAGGAATTTCTCCTCTGCACATACCCGGTGAGGCGATATCAGCGTCCGAATGAGAAAAACAGCTCACTGACAGCTGACATCCTTTCTATGAACAAGAGGGGGCTCCCCAGCGCCTGAAATATGCATAATCTAAAATATAAAAAGACTAACATTACTTTGATAGAAATGTAAGTCTTTTTTTTCTATTCATTCTTTCTCTTTTTTCTTTTTGCAATTAAGAAAAAATAACTCAAGTATGCAGACACTGAAAATCACGATTTCGCTGCAAGGAATACATCTTTCTCTCTATCTTAAAAATCTCACGGCGAACGAAAGAAAGAAAGAAAGAAAGAAAGAAAGAAAAACATACGCAAAAAAAACCAGATAAGTTATGCTGTCATACTTTAAAACTTTATTGACATTTTCCATGTTTACGATCTCGAGCATAAAAAAAAAACTATTAACTGTAGTAGAAAAAAATATATAGTAATTTTAACAACAGTTACACCCTGAGAAATTTTCGTTAGTAGAAAATAAGTAAAGATCTAAAAATAAAAATAAGAACTCTATTAATGTTTTTAAAAAATACTTATATTAACAACAGTTACACCCTGAGAAATTTTCGTTAGTAGAAAAATAAAAATATGAACTCTGTCAATATTTTTAAAAAGTAGTAATATTAACAACAGTTACAACTAGAGAATTTTCGTTAGTCGAAAATATGTAAAGAATTAAAAAAGTAAAATAAGAACTCTATTAATCTTTTTTAATGTAGTAATATTAATAACAGTTACATCCAAAGAAATTTTCGTTTGTAGAAAATAAGTAAAGATTTAAAATGAAAATAAGAACTTCAATAAGAACATCAATTTACTAAATGATTTCAAAGAAACCATTTTATCTTACGTTAATGCACATTGATAAGCATTCTATCGCTGATGATAATTCTATAGGCAAAAACTGTGGTTTTGAGTAGTCGTATTAATATATATATATATATATATATATATATATATATAGTTGAGCGTAGGCACGGAATCAACAGGCTTCAGCAACTGCCAGTTCCCAGCTGCGCTGAACTAATATAGACGCTCTATCACTGATAAAATTTTTTTATTATCTCTGTGTACGAACTTTTCATCACTCGACATTTCATCTCCCGACAATTAATCCCCTGATTTTTAATCACTAGACTTTTAAACACATGCTTTTTCATCACATAATTGCTTAATTACTCCGAGAATTTCAATCACTAGCAGATTTCTGAAAGTGATTGAATGGTGTTGAACCAGATATTTTTCTATAAAAAAAGATCTTTTTTTCATTACACTATTTGTCTATTTTTGGGGAATCTTTTAGAATGATGATTCTTTATAGTACATTATATATATATATATATATATATATACCCATTTTTGCAAATAAACCCCAAAATTGTCAAAGGTCTTCAAAATCTAACCTAATAAAAACATAATTATATAAATAACATTATTACATAAATAAATGTGATTTTTTGTGTGGGGGGTGGAAGCAATTAAACTTTTAGATGTCGGGGTGATTAAGTGTTCGTGTGATGAAAAAATACGTGATTAAAAGTCTAGTGATTATATTTCCGTGAATAATAGTCGGGTGATGAAACGTCAGCTGATGAAAAATCAGTAAACCTTATTAACAACAAAACTTGTTAGTGTGCTGTCAAATCTGATGTACACTCTCAGCCGGCGTTGGTGGTAGAGCTCTCTGAGTGCGGGATTTAGTTGATAAGCGTAAACACAGAGTCAACAGCCTTCGGTGACTGTCAGTTTCTCTTGAGGCGTTCTTTCAGTCCGATGACTGCGTAGTTGAGAAACTGTTTATTTGTTTGTTTTGTGTTTAACGGCATATCAACCTTTTAGATCATATTTATGCCGAGAACAATTACTTATGATAAATGATATTTTTATATACACATAGTTTTTTTAATAACACTATTTAATCTCTATAGCAGGAGGGAAGATGGGGATTCATACATTTCCTAAGGGGTATTAGTCGACATGTCAACATAGACGGAACAACTTGGAATCGAACCCGCGTACTACGGTTCTTAAGTCCGATTGCCTATCCACTGGGCCACGTCGACCACCCCACGGGGAACTGTAAGTCACCGATGGCCGTTGACTCTGTGTCTACGCTCTCTCTCTCTCTCTCTCTCCCTCTCCCTCTCCCTCTCCCTCTCTCTCTCTCTCTCTCTCTCTCTCTCGTTAGGGGTTCAGAGGTTTATGATTCAAAACAATATTAGGAACTATCATTCTCTAAACAAAAAAAATTGATTTCTTTTGTAACTGAATAATGTAAAATATGTAAAATTTCAGGAAAAGATTTTTTTAATTCTTTGAAAAATAATGGGGACTCTAACCACCCCCGTCTCTGTCAAAAAATAGACTCTGCGAATAATCAACCTTGTTAGGCAAGACCAACTCTTAAATCTATTTTCTGGGAAGTTTATTTGGCCAAGTGGGTAGACAGTCGGACTTCGGAATCGTATTACTCCAGTTCGAATCCGAGTCGTTCCATATGCGTTCATAATTGGGCTAATACACTAATACAGTCATTACTTTCACTTTAGCAGCATCGGGCAGATGGGGCTCGTTAACTCGGGAGAGCAGCTCATCTAGGTGAAGGATAACACCGAATCTAGAAAGCCCGAGTAAGAGTACGTAAAAATGGCCTTGTGCCAAACTTGGGTTAGTGCTCACCAAATAAATATAATAATTGGACTAATACACGCTATGGATTAAATAGTGTAACTTGCGTTATTAAAAAAAATATGCGCGTGTATAAAATATTTATCAAAACTAATAATAATAATAATAATAATTTTTCAAGGCATTAAAATGACCTAAAAAGGTTGATATGCTGTTAAACACAAAACAAACAAACAATTACATGCACACTCACGCACACACACACACACACACACATATATAAATATTTGAACTCGCATATTTAGAATTCGAAGTCGGACTGCCCATCGACTGCTCCATGTTAATCTACCCTTCGGTAAAGGTAAAGAATAGTGGTCCCGAATTTTTTTTCTGCATAAACTACAGCGTT
>JAUZSX010316247.1:0-11950 GCA_034780655.1 Idiosepius hallami | reverse complement strand
CGTAGTTAAACTCAGTCTTAAATTAGTTACATTTATTTTTATATTTTATATATTTATATATATATATATATATATATATATATATATATATATATGATAACACTTTTTGTTTTTAATGATTATGCGCTAAAAAAAATTCTAATTGTTTTGAGTAGATTAACAATTTTCAAACAATCAAAAAAATTAAAGTTACAATCATCTAATTTGAAGATTGGCAAAGATCAAATCTGGGTACGGTCGGGAAAAAAGTACAGTGGAGCATTGATAAACGCTTGGGTTCTAGAATCGTAATGAGTTCAAATCCCAGTCAAAATCTTTCCATTCACCTTTACGAGCTCTTACCCATGCTTTTTACATTCTGTGTTACCCCTCACTTAGATGAGCTGCTCTCCCGAGTTAACGAGACCCATCTGCCCGAGGCTGCTCACATTTATGTAATGATTTTTACTGGGATTTGAACTCGCTTAAGACGATTCCAGAGCCTGAGCTTTTACCACCACCGTCGCTGCCCTAATATGGTTCCGTAATAAAACGACTGTGTTACTAATTGGTAATTTTCCTAATTCAGGGTCCAAAGTATTAATTTAATTAGTTATATAATATTGTAAATGTGTCATTATTAAATTGCAGTGTTCTCAAAGTTAAAGAACATTCGAGCACATCAGCTGTCATCACTCATTTGATCAAAAACTTCTGAAGGGAAAAAATCATGGTTTTAATATAATCATGCGCAACATTTCACTTGTTCAACTAACGTTCCACTGGTGATCATTTGTGAATCAACTGGAATCTTCTCGTTGATTTCATAACATCTTTATGAAATAAAACCAAGCATCGAGTTTTGTCCGTCCTAGACAGGTTTTCAAACAGGTTTCAACAGAGGCGATCGCCCATCGACTCATGCCATATTGTTTCCAAGCTTGTGACAGCAATACGCCTGACATCTAAGTATCAACAAATCGACAATCCAAAAAACAAAGTAAATAGTATCTATCGTATATATTAATACGATACCTTAAAAATGGCTTTTTGTCAAACTTGGTTGGTGCTGCTCACCAAGTGTATATATATATATTATTATTATTATTATATATATATTATTATTATTATTATTTTTTATATATATTAATACAATAAAAACATCGTTGGTTATCATGACGTCATTATTTTACAAACATTTGATTGGCTAATAAGTAAAGTCAAAGAAAATTTGAAGAGAAAGATATCATTTTATATATATATATATATATATTAGATATCATTTTATCGTTAACTTATCCAAACCTTTTGTTTTTATTTGCAGTCTGATCTGAACTAATGAGTCACTGATTTTTATACTGAGGAAATTTCTCATTGTTTCATGCTTATGTGAGATTTAAGTTATCACTTAACCGTGGAATATACATGGGTTCTCCTGTTATATATATATGTTTACATTTCTTTATCTATAATAAATATGAAAATCTAATGATAGTAAGGTTTTTCTTAGATCGTTATGTTATTATAGATTCAGTAAAATAAACCTTTATCTAATTAAAATCTTTTTAGGAAAGGGTTACAAGAAATTATGCTTACTTTTATTGAGAACCATTCAGTCATAGCTATATTTGTTTCTTCAAGAATACAGACCGTTGGTCTAGTACTTAATATAAGGAATTCCGAAAAAAAAACATTTTAACATTGAATTAGATTAAACTACGTATATAAATATCTGACAGTTATCCTCTCATTCACAACGACTAGACTATTGGGAATTTCAACCTCCCAGACATGAAATATAAAAACATGAAAGAAAGATAGAATGGTAAAGCAAGATACGTATTCTTGTGAAATAAATATTTAAAAATTAATGTTAACAAAATGATTTCCCTTGTGCTTCTTGTAAAATGAAAAAAAGTGCTGGTCTGGTTTTGAGTTCATGTTTAGTTTATTGAATCTGACAATGAAACTTTTCAATGATGTGTATTCATCTAAAGTAAGTATTTGAAAACTTCGGTTATCTTTCTTGCAATTCTGATCATTTTACTTTCGAGAAAATAATTTTTCTAATCCGAAAAATATTTTTATACGCAAGTAATAAAGGTTAGAAATAGTAGCAAAAAAAAATCAACTATATTTACTTTATACGGAACATCAACAATTCTGTATTTCAAATATTATTTCTAGGACATTATATAAAGAATCTAGCCTTAAAAATGTGCTTCTTGTTTTAAATACATTTAGATATATAAAATCAAAGTCATCAACTAACTTTCAGTTGATTTGCCAAATACACAATACCGAAATCGCCCTTTATTCAGGGCATTAAAACTGTTTAAAATAGTTTGTTTTAATAAAAAAAAACTGTCAAATGATAACTTCTTATTAAGGTTTGTTTTACGACATAGCGACTGTAATAGGTCATTTAATACCTGAAACATTTTTTTTTTTCACACAAATTTTCTCAACGAGCCCGTCTCGGTGACAGATTGCCCGGTGGCCATGTCTCATGTCTATTTGTTAATACACGTTTGTTTCATTGTTCCATCGTGTTCTTGTCATTTTCTCTGTTACAACACTTTCCAAAAGGTATTAGTCCAAATATGGACGCAAATAAATACATGATGAACACTAACACAATTTTGATAGTAGTAGGGCAAGTACATTTTTTTTCGTTCCATAGCAAATCTGATATTTTAGATATAATAATTATCTATGTTCATTTGTTATCCTTTGGACCAAAATTTAGCTAATTTACCAACTATCTCTAAGAGCCGTTCTATTAGTGGATGATATCAGGGCAAAAATATCGGTGCGTCTTTTTTGCCTCAAGTCACCAAGCCCTATAAATTCCTAGATGTGGGAAAATTTCACAATTCAACATTCACCGGAGCCAGTCAAATGTTAAAAAAGTCAACACAAAAAGGAGATGATTGTTTTTTCAATTTGAAAGGGGTCACATAGATAAGCTACATATTGCCGCTGGGCGAGAACATGGCCTGCCTTGTATTGGGAATAGTTGTGACTATGTGGAAAAAATTTCTTGCGCACAATAGGTCGCTCGTGTTATTGGCACCAAGAATGTATTCTTTAACTCTTGAAAAAAATCTTAAAAATTAAGTAGTATTACTTTTGGAACAATCGTTGTAAAACTCAAAAGCATTGTGTTCTGAAGATCCTTATACTGTGAAAGCCAAAGATTATAACCGCTAAAGTAATCATAAGAATAATGATGATGACAAATATCTGAATATAAAAGTTTATAATATAAAAAAAATATCTTAGAAAAATCACTCCAATATTAAATAGTGTGAATTTTAATCGTATACATATTGCACATTTATGCGAAAATAATAACAACGAAGGCTTTGATAAAACTACCGTCGATGACAGTGGATATTGTATAAACCTATCGCTATTTTAGTGCGCTACAGGTTACAAGAAGGAACAAACTTCTTTGTAGAAAAATAGATGAATCTTTTATTCGCGGCTGGGTACAAATGAAAAAGTTCTTCAAAACAAAGTTCTGTAAATCTTTCGCTGGTCAGATTACGTCTCCTCCAACGGAGACCAAAGTCTCTTTTAACAAAAATTCGCCTTGTCGAATAATTCCCGGTGATGTGAATCTCCGCGTGAGAATCACTCTCTCTCTCTCTCTCTCTCTCTCTCTATCGTGATATCTCGGTGAGAATCCGAAAGGATCTCTCTCTCTCTCTCTGTGTCGTGGAATCTCTGTGAGAATCTGAGGGGATCTATCTTTTTCAAGAAAAGGCTTGAGAATATATAATAGTTTTCTGGTTCAAGCTCCGCCCCCCGTAAAACCGTTTCGCGGGCTTTTCTCTTTGTCTGATTCTTACGAACAAAGTGCTAAGAAATCATTCGAGAATCCGGATCTTGATTTGGGCATTCCATTGATCAGCTCTTCGGCCAATCAGATTTTTCCCGGTCATCTCTGTTTGAGAAACACCCCCATCGAACATTCTCCAAAGCGAATTTTCTGGAAGTCGGATATTAGATCAAACGAGCGGCTTCTTCGTTTGTTCTTTCAAACTCGTTAATCACTTTTTTTTTCTCAGTCCCTAGATAGGTACGGCTGCTAGTCGTGTCCGGCAAACTTCAAAAGTGAGGTCGTTCACCCATGACACGGTGTTTAGTTATCATTAACTGTGTGATCAGTCCTCCTGACATCACTGAAAATGGGACTTTAATTAACGTTTTATTTTTATTTTTTTTCTTATCTCTGACCAGTATTTTATTTTTAAGAAATATTAAACCCTTTTCTTTGATCTGGTAAACTCTGACCACCCTAAAACATTTTTTTATTTGGGTTAAAAATCTAGGAAGGGGGAAAATGGAGTTCATTTATTTAATCATCGTTTTCTTCTTAGGCTTAAATTCACATTTCATTCTTTCTTCATTCATTTTTTTTTCCAGGGGGGAAAAAATCCATGTCTTAAAAGTCGCATCATGTCCCAAAAGTTTGCTTCAGCTTTACCTTGTTACAATTGTCTATGTAAAAATACTGACTTGTAATTGATCAGGTTTAAATATTGCCAAATTTTCAGCATCGAATTTGTGGATAAAGTTTGAAGCTAATGGATGCAACCAAACTCGTTTGAAAATCTCAGAAAAATTTATTATAATTTTATACACAAAAAAAGCCTATATTTTTAATTGCTTTTGTAGACAAAAGAAGGGCATCAAAGTTCCGTTCCTTACTTTTAATTTTCTATTTTTTAAAAATGTGAACAAACTATAATCCTATTATTTAGCAAACTTTATCTTCATAAATACCGTTTCTGTTTTCTTTTTCTTCCTTCTTTTATCATTATTTAATGCCCTTGTCTGACAGCAGCCGTTTTGTGCTCACTTAGTCTTGGCACACGCGCCCAGTGAAAACACGCATGTCTAGAACACTTATTGTACAATCTTTTCCTTAACACAAAAGCTGGTAAACAGCCGAAGGAAAAAAATAAATAATAAAAAAATAAAAATAAAGGCGAGATGCTTGATCTCTCTACTCGGTTCTTCACGGCTGGAGCCATTCCATATAATCTATTCTGTGTCCCTCCTATAAGGTCTGATTTTTACATTCGTTCATTCAGTTAAAGTTAGTGCTAAAAGTTTTCGATCATGTCCCTAAGGCATAAAAGGGAATGAAACATTCTTTCATAGAATTAACAAAACACTCATAAAAGCTAAGCAAAACCTCGCTGTTCTTGAGAAAGATAATTTACTATTGTAACCGATACCACTTTTAAATCAGGTTGAATTTTTTCTTTTAATTCTGGGCAAATTAGTTTAAAAGCAGAGCCAAAAGTTGCGTAGAGATGCTTGGAGGGTTGCGTCTTGAAAAGAAAACACTGGGGAAATTAATGAGTTGTCATCTCTTGAGCTTTAAAGGGCGGTATTTATTTGTAATAAAAGAACATACTCTCTACTTCCAAAAAATGATCTGCTAAAGCAACAAAATTATACTTTAAATAAATATTTTGGTGAATAGTTTTGTTAAATAAAAATGTTTTTAATCAGACGCTTGTATATACGATTTTATTTTCTTAGTAAAATCATCTCTGTAAAATGGGGATATCTTTCTGATAAAAGTATCATTTATACGAATAAAAGAAAATATACAGAGAAATTCAAGGTGGTGCAATGTCCAAAATATACCGTAGGGTCACTGGAAGAAAATCCTATTTAACAACCTGTAAAATTGATTGGCTTCAATTTTTGAAAAAAATTTAAAAAAACTTGTATAATTTCTAAGATTTTTTTTCCGATTATTTCAATTTGTTATTCCAATCTTAACACACTAATTGAATACTGGAAGTTTTATCCCAAAATCTAACTTATCACTATTCTTTATTATTTGCGATAATATTCACAGTCATCAATGATAGTTTTATTAAAGCTTGTGGTGTTTTTATTGAATTCTCAAAAATATGCAACAACTGCCCCAGATGTAAAAATAATATAATGCCAAAGCAATTAATGGAATTCACTTGCTCCTTTTATTTCTTCCATTCTAAGTGTTAGTCACAGACTGTAATATCTAAAGAGATATGGACCTTTAAGCACGCAACCAAGTCATAATTATTCTAAATGTTCGTTTTTATATTTTACCATTATTGACAACTGCATTACAACGTATTGTTTTAATGACTTTTTTACGTCTTGAATTCCTGATAGTCAATTTATAAGGTAATACTGATTTTATCCATTGGAACCTAACTAATCACAATTACCAAGTAGTCACTCAGAGCCATTAGATTAGGGGATCATATTAGGAAAAATGTGTTTACGTCTTATTTTGCCTTATGTATTTAGGGCCGATATATCAGCCTATAAAGGTCTAAAGGGTTAAAATTTCCACATAAACATTTTTCCTGTGGGGAGTTAGCCCTAAAGAGTTTGATCACCAAAATCTCCACATCTAATTGATTGTAATTGGCTTAGGTGCAGAGTTATTTTTGAAAAGAAGGCTATGATTTTATAATTCAAACAATCTAAAGAGTTTGGTATTTATAGCAATAATGTGTATGGGTACAGTAATATATAATATTAGGCTTGCAAAAGAAAAAAAAAACGATGCCAGAGAAAAATATTTTTAAATTTTCATTTTGTATTAGGATTAACTGTTTGGACCCTTATTTAGCAAAATTACCTACTCGTCACTCAGAGTTGGTCCATGAGAAGATCATGTGAAGGTTGTAATATCAAAATGACTTCACGTGCTTTACGTCACAACGACATATATTTCGGCCACTGATTAACATAGAATTTAGTTTTATAATTTAAAAAAAAAAAATAATTCTCTGTTTAATTTCATCTGAATATACTACTGTATTTGCTCTAGTTTAATCAATTTTGTAAAAATTTATTTTCATCCACACGTAGCAAATACCTGTTGCTTAGTCCCAGAAATTCATTGACATGTTGGCGTCAAAGCTAATGTTAAAGCTTGATGTTCAGAAATTACTTGAGGATACGAGGGTCGTTCCAAAAGTAATGCCATCTAGTTTTTTTTTTAATCCTTTGAACCATAATTTTTCAAAATTACTAAGTAGGCACCCAGAGCCGTTATAGTAGAGCAACATATTAGAGTCAAAATATTGCTGTATCTTTTTTTGCCTTATATTCTCAGAGTCGATATATCGGCTCAAAGGATTAATAATTAAAAAATAAGACGTGAGTGTTACCATTAAAACAAGCAGCCTTTTAGGTCTGGAAATTATTTTCTACCTAATCATCACCATATTCTCAATTTACTTTTGTCAGTTATAAACGAAGCGGCCCAACTTTCAGCTGTTTATTCCTCAACGAACCCATCTGTTAACAGTTCTTACACAAACTGCATCGACTTCATCAATGTTAAACAGGCGACGTTGAACGGTTCGATTTTTTTTCCTTATGGAGGAATTCAATGCCAACTCTGCTCCGACACACTTCCATGACAGGGCTTGCTTTCCTAGGTTCTCACACGTCAATATATGCAACAGAGATGAAACTTTCAGTTCATGAACGTTTAACTTCAGTTGATCCTAACAATGCAATTTGAAATTACTCCTTTGATCTATTTGGAAAAAAATAGGAGGCTTAATCTTTTGAACCTCGACTTATCAAAATTACTAAGTAGTCACTCAGAGTCGTTATATTAGAGGAACATATTAAATTCAAAATAATGATGTGTCTTCTTTTGCCTTATGTTATCAGGGCCGATATATTCGCCACTTAGGATCCAAAGGATTAACTTTTTGAACGTCCAAGTACTTCTTTGTGCTGTAAAGTATTTACAAATTACGCTTACTTCGACTTTTTTGAGAAAAAAAGGAAAACACCTTTGTGAGTAATGCTGAATATTATTAGAAATATCTTAGAAATTGGTCTCGGGTTTATCCTTTAAACTCTAAAAGGCCAATATATCGACCTAACGAAAAAGAAAACACACCGATATTTTGGCCTAATAGAACGGCTGTGAGTAACAAGTTGGTAATTATGCTATGTTACTACCCAAAGGGAAATTAAATTGTTATACAAGTGATCTTTGAATCTTTTAATCCCAATTTATCAAAATTAGCAAGTAGTCACCTAAAGACGTTATATTAGAGAAACATTAAAGCCAAAATATGGTTGTGTATTTTTTTGCCTTATGTTTTCAGGGCCTATATATCGACCTTTTAAGATCAAAGTGTTAATTTATGAATAAATAGTTTATCCTAGTAATAGTGTTCAAGACAAACAACTAATTCCTTCAGACTTTAAAGGATGGATATATCGGCCATGTAGACTTCGGGTAAGAGAAGACACTCATATTTTAGCCCTAATAATGCTCACTTATAAAATGGCTCTGAGTGACTAGTTGGTAATTTTGCTAATTTTGGGTAACAAATATTTGAATAAAAAAAAAACTAACTATCTAATGAACCATAAAAATGAAAATAAGTGATTTACAGTGGATTTATTTGTATGTATGTATGTGACTGAAGGAAGGGTCTCAACCGAGCTACTTTGTCAATTTTTTTATATAAGATTATTCGAACGTATGGAACAAATTTAATATGATTCGGAGCTGAGAAAATAGTTTGTTTCGAGCTAATAAAAAAAATTGATCGTTGTGGGCTCTGACCATTCCCTGCGTTGATGCTATGTTGGTCGTTGGGGTGTTAACAGAACCGAGGTGTACTAAATTAGTTTTCGGTTTTCAAAAAATTACGGAAGTTTTCATAGAAAGAAACATCTACAAAAAATGAATATAAATAACTTTTTCTAGATTTTATCGAAGATAAGCAGGAAAGAAATAATACTGCGAGTTACTTGCACATGCAGTGGTATTTCCACTGAAATATTAACGTTAAAAGAATAATTTTCAAAAATGACTAATTTTTAAATTCTTCAGTATACAGAGGAGATAAGAAAGTTTATGAATAGATAAATAAAATTTGAATCATAGATATGTTAAAATTAGCATTCAAAATTTGTAAAAGAAAGCATAAGAAAAATTCAAAATAGCTTGTTTAGTAAATTATGTGAATTTTCTCTTGACTTTGAAGATAAAATTTTTGACTTCAACAAATTATACGAATCTTTTTCGAAAAAAAAATTTATTTACGATAAACCCTACTACTCGCAAAAAAAAAATCGATAAAAAATAAAATGGAAAACTATCATTCAAATCTGTAAAGCTGTACAATTTGACAGTAATTATTACAAATTTGGCTCTTTTGCGGAACAAGCAAATAGAGAAATTTGGCCAGAATATTTTTTTGCTCTGGGACTTTGCACCAGTAGCAAGACAGCAATTTGATTGGCTAATGAGATTGACGTCATTATTGTAAAATAAATTGAGTATTAAGATGAAACAAAATTGAAAATTAAGATGAAAAATATAGATTTGTTTATAAAATACTTTTTAATGGTTTTAAATGATTAAACATAGTGTTAGGGTTTTTTCGATGTTTCGTAATCAATGATTTAAAATGAAATAAATATTTATTTCATTAGCCAATCAAATTGCTGTCTTATAACCGGTGCAAGTCCACGAACAAAAATAATATTCCGGACATTTCACCATTTGCTTGTTCTGCAAAAGTGCCTCAAATTTACTGATTTTTTTTTATCTGAGGCATTTGTTTCTGAGAAATGTGGAAATTGCTATTTGCTGGTCACTAGTGGCTTACTTGTAGGGATCTTTGAGGAAAAAAAAAAGATTTAATTACAAATTTTAGTTGTAATCACAAAAATTAAAAAAGGCATGTTTTAGCTGCCTCTATTTTCATTATATAATTTCCTGCGCGTTAGATTTTGTTGAACCTTTGGGTCCTAAGAGGCCGATGTATCATAACATAAGTCAAAAGATACACCAATATTTGGGGTTTAATATGTTCCCCTAATATAACGACTGAGTGAATAGGTAATAAATAAAATAATCAAGTTGCGGTTCAAAGGTTTAAAGTACTTAAAAAACAGATTTGTTAACTAGTAACACCTCTAACCTGAAAGAAAATTTTTGAAATTTCACAACCCATTTATAATCAATTTACCAAAAGTTATCGAAAATAACTATAATAAATAATCAGAAACACTTGTGTACTTTTCTAATATTCTTTTTAAGTTTTTAAATAAAATACTCAATCATTTTAGAGAACAATTCATCCTTTTCCTTGAACTTTCTTAGCG
Source organism: Idiosepius hallami (assembly GCA_034780655.1). Classification (NCBI taxonomy): domain Eukaryota; kingdom Metazoa; phylum Mollusca; class Cephalopoda; family Idiosepiidae; genus Idiosepius; species Idiosepius hallami. Next base: position 1,795 of record JAUZSX010316247.1, on the reverse strand, counting down.
AAAAGTACCTTATGAGTGGCTGCAAAATCTTATTACCATTTTTATTCCACACTATCACTGATTATGAATTAATGTCTGTGCTTTACGTATAAAAAAACAAAAGGAAAGAAAAACTAAAGAAAAACGAACAGATAAGTAGAACTCCAAAAATATCTGGCAAGTGGAATATTTTATTCTTTTTCTATGATCTGCAACTAATTCGCTGAACATTACGAATCAGCATTCTGTCCATTTTAAACGTTAAAGAGATATTGGCCAGTCTCACTAATTAGGTGAAAATTACATAAAAGAAAGCAAAAAGTTAAAAGCAATGCAGAAATCAGTAAAGAAATCGAGAGGATTGGCCGATGGCCAGATTTCAGTAGGAATCTAATCCTACACAAATATAGAGTTATGTGACAGCATTAAGTTGGCCGTTAAGTGTTAAGTTAAGTACCTTCTATATTAGAATTCATCAAACTCTACCTACCTTTAGCTAAAGTGTTCGAATGTCGTCATTACATGTTACTCGGGGCCGCATTAAATCAATTGGGTGGACGGACAGCGAAATTGAATGTTTGGTTCAATCATCATTTCCTTCCAAGTAAACTGGTTTTATCTAATTTCTTTGTTTAATGATCTGGTCTTAGACAGATAAGTAGAGATGTAAAGAAGGAAAATAAGATTTCCTTTCGTCGATTAACCCTACCCTGACTTAGGAAAATTACTAATTAGACACTCAGAGCCATTCTATTGAAGGACCATATTTGGACCAAAATATCGGTGTGTCTTTTTTGCCTAAGGTTATCCAGGCCGATATATCGTCTGTAAAGTCTATATTTAGACGAATGTCTAAATAAAATTTCCCAAAAACTTAAAACGCATAGACTCAGTAGTTTAAAGAATTGATAACAACCTTTTATTTCAGATTTGATTGGTTGCTGATTTTATTGGTTAATACGGGTTTCTATTAAAATATTTAAAACATTTTTGAGTTCCAATTTTGATTGGATACTGATTTTATCATGTTAATCTCTGGGAAAAAAATAAAGCCATCCAATAAAAAGGAAATTCGCTGGTATAAAAATTACTTAAACCCTTTCGACCCTAACTTACCAAAATTGCCAAGTATTCACTCAGAATTATTATATTACAGGAACAGATTGGTCTAATACTGTTGGTGCGTCTTCTTTTGTATTATGTTCTCAGGGCCGATATATTGGCCCTTTAGGGCATAAAAAAATATTCCATCAATAATCAGTACATAAAATCTTGTACAAGTAAGGCGAATATATTAAAATCTAATGAATCTGATTACTATAAGTATTTATCTATTAACCTATCAGACAGACTCATAAAGAATAATTTTACGCTAGGGTTAAATAATTCATTATGAAATAGAGACAATTTGTGAAAGTTTTCATGAGTAAAAAATATTGCAATGTTTTGAGAAATCCAAACCACATTTGATAAATGGAATTTCCATGAGGATTTTTGATAAGCGTGATGATGATAACGGCATGTATGGGAGGTGGAAGCAGCAGGATGAAAACCTGAGATGTTGCACCAGAGAGTCCTTGACTGAAATGGCGCGAAACTTGTTGGAAATCAGAGGAAACTAGTTGTCACTTTGACTCCAGCATAAAACCACCGGTTGCTGGGTGCGAAGGTTAAAAGCCAATATACTGGTCTGTCTTATTTCACCTTATGTTATGAGGGTGGATATATCGGCCTTACAGGATTCAAAGGATTAATGATTGCATTTTAAATGTTTGTTTCATTTTGTATATATGCATGTGGTTTCCTTTTATATATA
>JAUZSX010316236.1:0-11950 GCA_034780655.1 Idiosepius hallami | reverse complement strand
ACACACACACACACACACACACACACACACACACACACACACACACACACACACACACACACACACACACACAAAAGCCTTTTGCGTTGGTAAAGAATATATTGTTTAAATGTTTAAATGAAATCATCATTAATCATAACCATCTTCCACCATTTTCCTTAGTAAGTAAATCAAATTATTTATTTCAAAGTAATTTTATTTAAAATTAGATTCTGTATACTTTGATTAACTGAACTGCATCCTTTTTTTCCTTGTTTGTTAAAAAGATACGTGACTAGTGACATATGTAGATATTTAAGTAGTTTTTTTTTTATTGTGAACTAAGACAGAAAGTAAAGAAAGCCAGCAGAGGTCGAACTTGCTCGCGTACCTATACGTTGTTTGAACAAAAGAGTGAGAGTGTGTTGTGCTAGACGGCACCCATTTTTTAAATCCCCCTTCATTTCAAAGAGTAAATAAATTATATAAAACTTAAAAAAATAATAAAATACATTGCTTATTCTATTTACGAAACATTTTTTAACAAGAAATTAAAACTTGAGTCCATAAAAACAAGTAGATTTTAATCTATCATGAAAGAACGCAAAAATTATCGCTCGCGCAAAAATTTTACGTAACAAAAAGCATTAAATTTTAACGCTTTAGAAATTTTAATCATTTTAAATCATTTTTAAAAGTCCATAACTTTTTCTATTATTTCAATCTTTTTTATTTTTTCCGGTTTTATGTAAAATTTTATGGACTTTTAAATAAAAAAAATTAATGTCTTTCTTCTTTATTTTATGTTTTTAACCCCCCCCCATATATTCAAGTGTGAAATTGTGCATTTATCGTCTATCATCATCCACTCTACACCCCCACCACCAAAATGCACGATATTGGATAATGAATGACTTAATTTACTTTTAAAATAAAAAAATCCATTTTTTCGTATTTCATTAAAAATTAAACTATTCGCTTTTATATTGTCATATCAACCTTTTTAGGTCATTTAATGCCGAGAACAATCATTTTTGATAAACGTTCTTTTTGTGCACACTTAGTTTTTTTAAATAACAAAATATGCACAATTTAATCCATGTCTGGAGGGAATGTGGGGATTTATACCTTTCCCAAGGAAATAGTCCAGATGTGAACGCAAATGGGATTCGAACTCGCGTTTTACGATTCCGAAGTCCGACTGCCTGTTCACAAATTATTCAAAATATGAAATGAATTCTTTTTATCAACCACACTTGAAGAAAATCATATATTTCATTGTGTTGGGTAAAAAAAAGTAAAATTTAAAACTTTTAAATCAAATCTTGAAATATTTTAGACATGAAAACGAAAAAATGGAGAGCAATTTTTTCCAAGTATCTCGCTAGGAACCAAAAGGAAAGTCTCCATCATCGAGTGGATCCATATGATCAGTGCCGTGCTTAGCCACTTAGCGACCCCGTTTCAGAATGCACCTTGCAGCCCCTTTACCTTAAAAAGTCAAGTCCCGTCCTCAACATACTGGAGCCTTCGACTATATAAACATACATATACAAATATATATATCGAGAGAGACCCTAGGCAGAAAGAGAGATGGATTGATAGATGTATATTTCAAGTGTGATAATGATTAATTAATCCTTACAATGAATTATTTTGGTATTTTTTTGCATTACAATCTGTAAAGCCTTACGGCCCTTTGGGAGCTTGCACCCCCTTCCGAAGGTGCCGGGTCTGCGGGGGCACTAAGCATGGCCCTGCATATGATTATTGCTTGCTTGTGAGTTACATTGAGTCAAAGTATTTTTATATTTCAGAATACTTATAGGAGAAAAAATTCTGAAAATAAGAACTAAATCTGGCTTGACTTGCTCCCTAGAATGAATGATTACAGACTTGAAAAGCATTTTTTTAATCGAGGTGAAGAAGAAGTTGAAGAAATAAATAAGAGATACTAATAATAGGTTGTCTTATGCGCTCACTTCAAGATGGAAATGATTGACGATATATTTCTTCTATTTATGATTCAATTATTTCAATAATCTCTCCTAATCAATCCGATCATAACATTACCAAAAGAATCACTTGAAAGACCTTGTTGCGTGTTCTTTGTTGATTCATCTCCAAGTAAAACATTGTATAAATCAAATAACAATATTGAATTTTATTTATGAAGATTACAATAGTAAGGAGTAAAAATAATGAACCTGTTCAACAATATCAATCCTAACACAATTCTACAAGTATTAAACGAAACAAGAATATACGAACCAAAATTTAAACCCCTTCATTTTGTAAAAATTCTAACAACCTAATCTACGCTATTCATCAAGATATATCTAAAACCTTGTCTAGGCTGACGGTGGAGCATTGGTAAAAGCTCGGGCTCTGGAATCGTATTACGTGAGTTCAAATCCCAGTCAAAACCATTAGATTCACCTTTAGCTGCCTAGGGCAGATGGAGCTTGTTAACTCGAGAGAGCAGCTCAGCTCATTTAAGTGAATGGTAACACCGAATATAAATAGCCAGCCCTGGTAAGCGCACGAAAAAATGGCTTTGTGTCAAACTTGGGTCGGTGGTGTGGGTGTGCTGGTGGTGGTGTGGTGCTCTATATATTTGTGTGTGTGTTGAATGTAGTGTTGAGAGAGACAAAATAAAATTACTGATAAACGGATAAGAAATAATTACTATTCCTATCAAGTTTAATTATAAGCTAGTCAAATAATACTGTTAAAATGCAAACAAACCTGTCTTAGTGCCTAAATGATAAATTTAGTGTATGCACCCAATTTGCCCGGAGCAGAGTTTTAAAATAATGAATTTTATCTTTAAATATTACATATATTTTCACATAATTCATTTCAAACTAAATGATATACATTAACAAAAAAACTAATTTAATCTTGATGGGTTTCAAAAGTAATTAAATAAATATTACCTTTTTTGCTTTTATCCACATATAATTCATTGTACACATAACATAACGAATATAAGATAAAAAATAATGAAGGTCTGGGGTTCGAGTCCCAGCTACGTTTTAGCCTTTAGAGAGCCTGACACGATATAAGTAAATAAATATATAAATAAATAAAACACACGACTATTTTCATTATTACAATTTGCAATTGAATTTCATCATTTTTTTCAAATATAAACTAGAGAAAAAATATCTGTCATAGTGTCGTCGCGTCCCACCGACTACTCATTTACACTCAAAGAAAGGAAAACTTTAAAAAAGTAGAAGAAAGAAAATGATAAATAGATTTAAGAACTAACACGAATAAATTTAAAAAGGGAATCTCTGAGTTGCACGGGGAACGCCAGGATATGCTGCTAAATTATAAATACCGACACACACCACAAATAAATTTAAAAAAAAAAAAAAAGAATTGTTCGTTGCACGGACATCCCCAGGAACTACAAGTTAATAAATACAAAGAATCAGTTACACAAGCACAAATAAATTCTAAAAAGATTTTTTTTTAGTTGCACGGACAACGCCGGAATATGCTGCTAATTAATAAATACAAGGAATCAGTACAAAACCACACCAACACCACATCACAAATAAATAAATAAACAAAATAAACAAAATAAAATTCTCAGTTGCACGGGCAACGCCGGGATCCACATGTTAATAAATACAAAGGATCATTTACACCCCAACATAAATAAATTTTAAAAAGAAATTGCTGATTTGCACGGGCAACGCCAGGATTTGCTGCTAATTAATAAATACAAAATAATAAATTAAAGAAAAAAAACAAAAAAAAAACACTGGTTAGATACAAAATAAATACATAAAAGTGTCCAGGTCAGGTCGATAATAAGTTGTGTTTATTGTGTTTTTGTTAGTCAAAACACACAGACGGCAAACTGTTGACTTTTCCGTCGAATGAATCAGCTGAGAGAACAATTGGGTGATAATTGTCGTCTTTCGTTCACACAAGGAAAGCAACTTCTGTACAAATAATATCTTATATTGGTTTTCAGACGACCATCTCTTCCTTCTCCAATCTGATCAACTCAGAAATTCTGAGGTTTATATTCCTTCAGCAAATTGCTTATCATTTAAACAAAAATAATATCTAGTCTGTTTTATGAATGAACAAAAATTCAATCTTTGAATGTAATCAATTAGAAATTAGCATTTATCTTTAATTCAACAAGGAGGTTGTTAATTGTAAAGTCTTATCAAGTCTCTTTCTTTTCTGATCAGTCTAAAAAAAAGGTTACAAAGATCTCTCTTATTTATTTTACTCCTTTTCAATTCCTTTTAACCCTTTCGACCCTATAGGACCGACATATCGGCCTTAGTAAATAAGGCAAGAAAAGACTCACCGACATTTCGAACCTAATGTGGTCCTTTAATAGAACGGCTCTTATTGACTAGTTGGTAATTTTGCTAAGTCAGGGTTCAAAGGTGGAGGTTGAAATATCATTGTGTGTATGTCTTCTTTTGCCTTAAGTCGCAAGGGTCGATATATCGACTCTTTAGGGTTTAAAAGGTTAAAATATCGAGAACAATCAATTTTTACTAACCGTTCTTTCGTCCACGTGTGGATTTTTTTTTAAAATATGCATTATTTACGCCATAGCTGGAGGGAACATGAGGATTCATGCCTTTTATTTGAACTTGCATGTTAGAGTTAGGCCTGCGAAGTCCGATAGCTTATCCACTGTCCCGGAATCCCATATGCAAAAAGTAAGCTAAACTCTTGTTGACATCACTATCAGCTAAAGAAACTTAAAACGTTCAAATTAAACGTTGAATCAACCATTTAAACCATTATCCTGTCGGTCATAGAGTTTACGATTTAAGTCCTTTTTTGGAATATAATTTTTTCATAGCTTGGAGACTGTAATTTTTTAAAGTTTGTACATCAATTTTTATTTAGACAAACTTCTATTTTTGTTGAAGACATCTTGTTAATCATGAATTGTTTTCCCAAATTGCTATAGGATTTTTTCCCAGGTCGCTCAATTTTCACCCGAAAAAGCAATGATTTTAACTCATTTTTAAACTCTATTTATTTTAACTTTTGAAACTAACAAAAAGAAAAATTGAAAGTTGTTTATAAATTTCACAAATAAAATCAAGTGTAAATATTGTAAAGAAAACAAGAATAAAATTCTGACTTCTATAGGACGTCAAGGAACAGTTGTTGAAAAAAATTTTAAGGATTTTTTTTAGTTCATGGCCTTTAAACAAAAAAATGAACCTTCTCTGTTTCAACTTAAAAATCCTAAGTTGGTTTTAACACAAATTTTCAAAGATATTATGGTCATGCAACCTCTGCTTCTTGACATCAAATAAATAAAGAAAGAACGACCCCAATTGCTTAGAAAATTTCCTTTTGATATTGAGCAATGAATTTAAAACATTCAATTTAACCAGAGCCCGGTTCCGGCTATGTTTGAGCATTATTTAATGCTATACTGTTTAATGTTCTTTATCATTTTTGTCTAATGTCAAACGGCCACTTTTACCTGCCGGGCATAAAATATCGTTTTCCGGTGTATAAAGGTGCATGGCCAGTGACGATCGGTACTTATACAGAAAAGTATATCTATAACCCGCCCCGCCACAAAAAAATATTGAGTAAATCTTTTAGCTGATATTAACCTTTGTTTTTTGCTTAGTTAAATGACAAACGACTCTTCGATTTTAGAGGGCCAGAAAAAAGGTCACTTTATACACCGAAATATATTTGTGCTTAGTCCTTTTCATCCTTAAGAGCCGATATATTGGCCCTGACGACGTAAAGCAAAAGAAGACACCAATATAACGGCTCTGAGTGACTATTTGGTGATTTTGATTAGTCAGGCTCCAAAAGCTTAACAGTCAAAATAGCCCTCAGGGTCATTTTGAATCCATCATCCCCTCGTTGTTTTGTACAGTACACCAAAAACACCAGTAGGACCACGTTGAGACCAAAAACGGACGACGGACTGCCCTAAGACAGCAAACTGACAGAACTGCAGAGTGATAAGACATTACAACTACTTTTACAAACATTAGAATAGTTATGTGTATGTGTGTGTGTGTGTTTGTGTTAACCCTTTAGACCCTAATATGCTGATATATCGGCCCTGACAAACATAAGGCTAAAAAAGACACACCAATATTTTGGCTTTCATATGTTACTCTAGTATAACAGCTCTGAGTGACTGCTTAGTAATTTTAATAAGTCGAGGTTCAAAGGATTAAAAACTTATGACTAATTCCATTGGTCAACAAACACATGCATGGACGGACGAACGTTCGGTCCGCGGATGATTCGTTAGAACAATACCACATGTCACAGAACAGGGGCCTTCCTTCTCTTCTTTCCTTTGTTTAATCAATAGGGTCTATTATTCATTCAATGACTAAACCCATATGGGCTTTTTATTTATTCACCCCCAAAATAAAACTTTTCTTTTGTCCCATAGTTTTGTTTCAATGACGACCATCACGCGCACGCGGCCGGGCCGCAACCAATAAAATATTAATTTTTCATTTATTCAATTTAAAAGTTTATTGTTTATCGACAAAATAGATTTTTTATTTTTTTGCTTTTCAAAAAGAAAAAAAAAATTGAATGAAACGTTAAAAAAAGGGTCTTCAAAAATAGCAAGTTAAAAAAATAAAAATAATCATTTAAAGAAAAAACAGGTTTAAAACAAGGGAGGGAGCGGAGGGGGTGGTTCGGTTCGCCCTAGGCGGCACATGCGATGCCAGAGGATGGGGCACTAGTTTGAGATAGGCAATAAAAAAAATAATAGTAAAAAGCTAACAAAAATCTGAAATTTTATAAGAAAGATGAGTTTTTTAAGGTTGTACTTTGTTTTATATCTTATGTGAGCAATAAAACTGTTTCTAAACGGAATCATCAGTCCAATGAAAATAAATATTTTAAGTTGAACGTAATTAGATCCTTGATTGTAGTTCCACGAAAATAAATGTTTTCGGGACTCTTTTAAAATTTGAAAGTAAACGGATTATCTGTAGGCAGGCAGGGAGGGGGTGCGAATCTTAGGACCGCCCCGCCCCGGGCGGCAAAAAATGTAGTTACGCCACTGGTCTAAAAGCTTTTTTTCTTTCTTTCTTTCAGGGACTTACTCGGACCCTACTCCCTCCTGGATCTGATTTAAGAAAAGATTGATTTAAAAAAGAAAAAGGAAGGTTTAAAAAATGCAGAGTAAAAAACAAACAAAAACGAACAAAAAACTGATTTTACTTAAAACTTTGTTTGTTTTGCTTATTTATTTTTGTTTTTAAATCTTAAAGGTCATACGGAAAAAAGTTCATTCTATTTATATGCACTTAAATTGTGACAATTCAATTACAAAAATTGTGTTCTTTTAGACTTTGTTTTTTGTTAATAATAATAATAATAATAATAATAATAATAATAATAATAATAATTATAATAATAATAATAATAATAATATTAATGAATGAATTAATAAAGTTAATGAAATGAACTGAAGGAAATAAAAAAATAAATAAAAAAAGAAAAAAATGAATAATAGAAAAATATTGGGTTGATCTAGTTTAACAGCATATCAACCTTTTAAGGTTGAATGGGCGCTCAATGGATAAAAAAACAAACATTTCTTTACCTTACTCAAAAAGGGTTTAAGTTAAGCAAACATTAGAAAACATTTTTAAAAAATTATTGTTTTTTCTTCAATAACATCACGGAAAAGGGGAACATTTGGATTTGTAAATAAAGAAAACAAATGTTTAAGCAAAAAGTAAAGGAAAACATAAAGCAATATTGCTTTACTTTAAATTGGATAAAAAATCAATAGAAAAATTGATTTGCATATATTAACAATGTTCATTTAATTCTGGATTAAATTGGGTAAAAACCCTTAAAACAAACAACAACGTAAACTTTGAATTAAATTGAGATATAAATAAATTGACGAAAAAAACAACACATAAACACCAGCAGCAATGGTGAAAAATAACACATGAAAAGGAGCATAAAGCATTAACTGTATACAAATAAAAACACAAACAACACCAACAACACACACACACACACACAACAACCACCAAAACATCATCACCCATAAAAAAGGAAGAAAGGTCCCTTTTGTGGATTAAAGTAGGGCCAAAGAGAGCGAACAAGATTCCCTTAAACTTCTTTTTCTATATTTCCCCCCCTTGAACTCAGTTTTCTTTTTTCCTTTTTTTTTTTGTTTCTTAGTAAAAAGTTCAATAAAGTAACTTAACTTAAAAAAGATAGAAGTATTAGTTTCTTTTTATATATCTTTCTCTGTGTGCTATCTGTCAGTCAGTCGCTGTTTACGTATATATCTATCTTTATCTCTCTCTCTTTTTAACACACGAACTAAACTACAGACTTGTTTTGCTTACGCTGTCTTGCTTGCTTGCGCTCTGAGTCACGTGACATTTTTACAGAAAAAAAAGATAGGTTAAAAAGGGACATATACACAGATATCACACACACACACTTCTATATCTTTGTTGTTAACACTTGTCAGAAGCGAAGTGGCTGTCCCGTCGTGTGAAAGGGAGTTTAAAAAAAAAAAAGAAGAGAGAAAAAGAAAAGAAAGGAAAAGAAAAGAAAAGCCAGCTAATAGTCGACTGACAGACAACCTAACCTGCCATCCAATCCATACACAACAAGGTACTCTCTGCCTGCACAAGTGCCCGTCCCATTAACTCGCCAATACCGACGTTTTTTTTTTTTTGCTCAATCGGAAATATTACAACATTACAGAACACAACAACGTAAACACAAAAAGCTCCCAATGTCGTTGGGGGTTTTAGCCAGGGCCACGAAGGCCGTCACTGCTCATGTTAAGGAATTAAAAGGAAAATCAAACAAAGTTGAAAACGGACGATTAAAAAATGACAACAACAGTTGTAACAACACTCCAAACACTAACACTCCACCCAGCACAGACTCAGCCTGTATAGTATTTGATTCAACAACTAATACAACATACGTTCGCGGAAAACTGCTGGGCAAGGTAAGAAGGAACATTATTATTAATTTCTTTTTCTTTTTTTTTTATATACTTGTTTGTTTAACACACGTTTAAAACTTGTTTTTTTTACCAACTCCACTAATTCATAGAAACTTCAGCGCAATTTTATTTTGAGATATTTTTCCTTTCAGCCATCTCAAACTTTAAAAAAAAATTCTTTTAATTAAAAATCATTCTATTAGTAAAAAAAAAAAAAATGATAAAAATCAACAAACAAACAAACAGTAAACCAATTGGAATTGTACTTGTTAATTATTAATAAAACATGCAAAAGTAAATTGTTTGATGGTCCTAAAAGTTCGATTATTCAATATTGACTGAGAAAAATATGCCTAAAGTCCATCCAGCATGCAAACCTTCCACTCTAAAAAATGTGAATTCCTGTTGATCAAAATAAACGAAAATAAACGAATAATAATGATTGAATAATGTATACATAAAAAAATTCTTATTAATTTGAATTACAAAAGTTTTCTCTTTTTTAAGAATCTATGTATCTACCTTTCATGGCGTAAAAGTAAGTTTAAGGATTTATTCATTTTAAATTAATTTTAGGGAAAAAATCGAAAAAACAACAACAAACAAACAAATATCAGAAATAAAAATCAACCTTACGAACGAGATAGATTTTATATCAAAATTTTCTTTCGCCTTTAACTTTTTTTCTTTCTTTGTGCAAAAATTGATTTCCTTAAGTTTGTTTTCTTTCCAAAACAAACTTCCTTACTTACCTTCCCATTGAAGGTGAATGATTTCTTTACAAACACCCCCAACACACACACACACACACATACTCACACACACACAAACAGACATCAAACGCACACACACACAAACATCTCACACACACACAGACATCTCTCTCACACACACACAGACTGTACATCTCATACACACACAGATCTCTCTCTCACACACACACAGACATCTCTCACACACAAACATCTCACACACACACAGACATCTCTCTCACACACACACAGACTGTACATCTCATATACACACAGATCTCTCTCTCTCTCACACACACACAGACATCTCTCACACACACAGAGATATATCACACACACATACATCTCTCTCACACACAGACTGTCTGTACATACATCTCATACAAACACAGATATCTCTCACACACACACACACATAGACATCTCACACACACAGATATCTCATACACACACATACATCTCACACATATACACACACAGACATCTCACACACACACACTCACAGACATCGCATATCACACACACAGACATCACACATACACAAACACACACAAACACAGACACGCATCTTAAAAAGTCGCCCAACTCAATGTTTCTTTGTTGTCAGTAGTCACTTCACTTATTTCATGTTTAAAAGTAAAAATAAAATCTATTTAAAAATAAGATCTCATTTATTTTCCCAACAAAAACAAACCTTTGTTTGTTTTTCTTAAAGGGGAAAAATGAAAAAGATTTACAAAAAAAAAAAAAAAAAAATTAAAAAAATAATTTTGTCGATGAGTTGAAAAAATCCCTAAAATAAATAAAGGAAGTGAAAATCTTCGAAACTTTACGTCTGTCACGAGTAAAACACTGTTTTACTAAAACAGATATAAAAAGAAAGGAAGAGAGAAACTAAGTTTTTTGTTGTTGTTGTTGTGGTTAAAATTTCGTTTTGGTTAATAAACTAAAAACAAAACATGACAAGATCGATAATAATAACAATAATAATGAAACTAAATGAAATAAACATAAACAATAACGAAAAAATATTTCTTAATCATTGAATAAATAATTAAAAAAAGATCAATTAACGCTAAAAGAACTTTAACCTAACGAAAAATTAGTTTTAGTTTATTGTGTACATTAAGTCAAAATTGACGACTTAAAAATGTTTGGTTTTGTGTTTTGTTTACTGAAGAACTGCTATTAACCCTTTAAAACTTAAGGAACCGATATATCAGCCCTGGCGACTTAAGGCAAGAGAAAAACACACACCCAACAATATTTCAGCCTCCACCTTTCGCTCCTGATTTAACAATATTACCAATTAGTCACTCAGAGCCGTTCCATTAAAAAAAACATATTAGGGTCAAAATGTCAGTGTCTTTTTTGCCTTTTGTTACTAAGGCTGATATATCGCCCCCTTAGGGTAGAAAGGGTTAATATTATTTAGATCATTTAATGCCGAGAACAATCATTTTTTGATAAACGTTATGTTTGGTCACGCATAGTTTATTCGTTTTATTTTATTTATTTTTTTATAACACAATATGCTCTATTTAATCCATGACTACTACTGGGGAGGGAACATGGGGATTCATCATACCTCTCCCAAGAGGATTAATCCAAATATGAACGTAAACGGAACAACTGGGATTCGAACTCGCGTATTAGGAATCCAAACTCTGACTGCCTATCCCCTGTCCAAAGAGGATTTTCCCCATAAAAACGTTTAGTAAAATTTAAAAAAAAATAATAATAAAATAAAGAAAATAAATACAAATATTAGAATTTATTCGGTTTAAAAAAAGATAAAAATAAAGTCTGCCATGCATGACACGATCATCATCATCATCATTAACCTTTACACTTAATGGTGCGCGATAATGCGGTGCGGTGCGCCACTGCGCCGGTGCGCTGCAGGTGCATTTGGACAGCAACAAAGTCTCTCCACCCCTGCCTATCTTGAGCCATCCTAAAGTTTGCTCCATTAATGCTGCGCTGCTGCATAGCTTCCATCTCCATTTCCACTATTCTGCTCTAAGTTCTCCTCAGCCTTCCCCTTTTCCTTTTGCCATCTGGTGTACAGTGTGTGCGTGTGCGTGCGTGACACTATGATGGATTCTCCCGTCGATTTTGACGTATGAGGGTCATCAAACCACGTATGCTTGTCAGACAACCACACAGGAATTTGTTTAGAGTGGTGAAGGCTTGTGTAGCACCATCCACACTTTTTGGAACTGCT
>JAUZSX010316216.1:0-11950 GCA_034780655.1 Idiosepius hallami | reverse complement strand
TCGCGATATCATAAGAGGTGCGCGATTGCATAAAACATACACACACACACACACACACACACACACAACGACATCTTCACTTTTATATATAAGAGATGTACTGATACATACACACACACCTACATCTTATAGTATTGGAAACTCAACTAGTTCTAACTTTGGTCCAGTGTAATATAAGTCTGAATAGGAATCTATTATATCTATTTAGAATTAGATTTAGGAAAAGACTTGTTTGTATTCTCAACTACTATATTGAATTACTACTCATTGTTGGTAATTCTAATTGTATTAGTAGTTCCTATACTGAATTAAAATGACTATCACCAACTCCTTCAATGGCTATGCTTGTTTTCTGGAGGTTTTTTGTACAATTTCTTTGGTTGGTATAGATATTGACTAATTAAATAATTAAAAAATTAAATGCATGAATATAGCCCAAATTTATCCAACTTGGATTTGATTGTTTCAATAATATGTGGGTGGGAGGAAATGAGTGATTTTGAATTTGTCATGTTGTTTATAAGGTTTTCTCTGCTTTTAGCCTTTTTCTATTTCCTATTCAATCAATCATAACATTCATGGAAAGCAATTGCTTTCTGAAATATATCATTTGAAATAAATATAGTCATTAGAAATACGAGTTGTTATAATACTGAATTTTACTGTACCATATTTTTACATGGTTATTTTACACTTTTTTTGAAATAGGATTTTTTAGTTGATTTTGATCTTTTTCTTTTAGTTGATCTTTTAATAAGCCAGATGAAAATAACTGAAATTCTCAAAACTTTGTCTATTGAACTCTTTTTGAAATCCTTTTAATAAAATGACATTCTTTACAAAATATTTAATTATTTGTTTATTATTTTTATTTATTTTAGATTATGTCTTGTACGTGGGGCTGATGTTGAAGCCAGAAATAATGTTAACCAACTGCCCATTGAAGTGAGTAAATACATGCACTTTTTTCCTATTACAATTTCTGATTATTTGGTACCACTATTCTTTATTCCTACTCCTCTCATTACCTATATTATTGATCAAAATTAACTTCGAGTTCAACTTTGCTAAATTTAAAAACATGATAAATTTGCTGTTCACAATGCCTTTAGGTCTTATATTATTTTTTTTAGTTCATCTGTAAATGCCATTTATATTGAGGAGAAGATTGAAGAAGTAAATTTCATTTTGAATATCTTTTTTGGAATTGCTTTAATCCACTTAGCAACATAACCCCATTTCAGTAGTTAAGAAAGGGGTTCACATAGCATAATTTGTAGAGAAATCTTATAATTTTAAAGATGTTTTAAGAAATTTGATAATCACACTGCTGCTATTAGATAGACCAACTTACATTTTTTTTTACTCAATAAATGTGTTTTTCATCTTTTGGTGTTTGTTTTCAGTGTTGTCTTGACCAGAAAAGTCACGTTTGGATGGCACTTCGAGTTAATAAACAACTTAAAGGATTGGCAGCCAAAAGACTAGAACGACAAGAAAAACTTGTACACAGGTCAGTCTACAGACATTTTTTTTTTGATTGTCAGCTAATATTGAGTATTGTTTTTTATTTATTTCATATAGGATTTCATTGAGGAAATTAAAATACACTTGGCCATTAAGTTTCCATCCTTTTTATTTTATTTTTACTATATAGTAGTTGACCTAATTATTTGCCATCTTGCTTATGTAAATGATAGGTTTTTACTTTAATGATTTGCTATGGATTGAATTTAGCATTTAGAGTTTGGATTTTTACATTTTAGATTGACGAAAATGAAATGAATTTTTTTTTTTAAAGAAATATTATGAATAGAAGAATTACATTATTTTAAGAATAATTTTGTATTAAAATTATTGAAATTTCTCATGATAGATGGTATGAATGAATTAATGATATTTATTAAAAATGTAGTCCTAATAAGTTTTGAAAAAATGAGAAGTTATCATGACCAGATGACACATAGCACACACTCACATGACACATTTCTATTTATTAAAAAAACAGACCTGCCAAAATTTAACTGGAAACATAATAACAATCAAACATGACAGAATGCAAAACCCTAAGCAAAATAAGGTAAAAATACCTTAACAAAACAAACCTTAAAAACGAATCTTTGAAACAACAAAAGCAGAAAAAAGTACCAATTTCTTATAAAAACTAACCTTTATAAAAAAAGCATAAAAAAATCCACACTCACAAACACATAATAAATACCCAAACCAAGACAAACCAGGAGTTGACATGTCGTTAAACCCAAATAATCAGACCAAACCAAACCAAAAGATAAAACAGTCTACAAATGAATTGATACATAGATTAAGAGGCCTTGTCTCAAAGAACTACCAAGCAAAAGTTGTATTGAGAAATAATTCTTGCATGAAAAGACCTGAAAGGTTTACTAACTATAAAATGAAAAATATCCAACCCTCTGGTATAAAAAATCATTATGTAAATATTCTTTGTAAAGAATTTAATGTATTTTATGTTAACTGAGTTAAAAATTAATATTTTGTTTATTATCTGTTTTTGTGTGTGTGCGTATTGCATAATTAAATGTTTTTTTGTTTATTTTCTTCCCAGAGATGTGTCTTTTGGCCGAGAAAACTTTCCAATCACTAGTGTTAATATTGTTGATGATGAAGGACCACCTTTAGATTTCCAGTACGTTACTCAAAGTGTGGAAACAACTCCATTAAGTATCAACAGAGTTATCTCAAGTTTACAGGTTAGTTAAAAACAATGGAAGAAAATAGACATATCATCAAAAGAAATATTTATTACTCATTAAAAGTAAATGATGTTATTGTTAATTTCTCTTCAAATACGTTTTACAATTTTCTCATGAAAAAAAAAATCAACCAAAACATTAATTCTTCAACAATTTTTTTGTATCAAAATTCAAATCTGATGAAAGTAATTTTTCTTATGAATTTACCCCCAAACATCCCTTTGTTGTCCTAATTCTATGATGGCACTTTTTTTATTTGTTAATAGAATACTAAACCTATAGGCTGTGTGTCTAAATGCTTATATCAATCTAGATTTTTCTTATGATTTTCTTGTAGTTAATGATTTTAATTATGCAATTAATTGCCTAATTTAAAAAAAATGATGTATACTGCTTTTACAGACTGTTAAAAATGATTTTTTTTTATAATAATGTTGACAATTATAAGATCTTACAAATTTTAGTCAATATAATTTATACTTATTTTTATTGATAATAGGGCAGTGACAAATGCTTTTATTAAAGAATATTCTTGTGATAGTCCTAGTTATTAGCTTATAAAACCTATTGTCACAGCCCTAATAACTACAGAATTAAAAGAAATGGTAAAAGTAACAAAAATAGTTGAGTGATGAGTAAAATATTTTTTATTGATTTAAGCCTATTGTTAGAACCCTAAGTATTAATAATAATTGTAATGATTTGTATTATTTTATTTCAGAGTTGCAGTTGCAAGGATAATTGTTCATCAACTTTTTGTGTTTGTAGCAGGAGTAGTGTCCAGTGCTGGTATGATCAGGTAAGCTAAGCAAAAATAAAAATGGATAAAAACTTTCTGCAACATTTATAAAAAAATTCTTTTCCTTTTTTTTTAATAACTCTTGATTTTCTTATCATAGATTTCTTGTAAGTAAACTAAAATCATTAAAAGACTTTACCAGGTATTTACCTGAATTTTAATTCTTAGTTATTATTATAAAAACTTTACATTACACAAATTGATTGATTTATTGTAAGGCTAAACATTATAACAATATTGTTGATCATGTGGGAGAAAGTTTATTGCACTAAAATCATTGGTTTTTAATTTCATAATACTTACACTGGTCATAATTTCTATTAGAATTGAAAATGGATTGTTTGTAATTGTTTTATTTATAGTCATTGATCAAGTATTTTTTAACAGCTTTAAATCATTTCTCATTTGATCTTTTCACCTTTCAGATGGGTCGGCTTGTACAGGAATTTAATCAATTGGAACCTCCCTATATCTTTGAGTGCAATAGGAACTGTCGTTGCTGGACTTCTTGTAACAACAGGGTCGTGCAAAATGGCATAGTGTAAGTAATAGGGTTTGGATTTGAATAATTGTAACCATGTTGACTGAAGTAAAATTTTCTAGTTTCTCAAACAAGCTAGCATTTATTTTAGAAGTTGATTTAATTAATGTTAAATTAGAAAGTTTACATTTAATTAATGTTAAAATTTAATAATGTTAACATTTTTAAAGGTAAAAATAGATCTAATTAATGTTAAAATAGAACAAATAACTAACTAGATAGAATAATCTTGAAATAAAATTCCATTAATGCTTTATTGTAAGATTTTGAAGATTTTTCTATGTATTTTACTTTTACTTTTATTTTTTAGTTGTTAAGTTTTTTCTTCGAAAGAATGGCATGCTGTTAAAACACAATAATCTAATATGATTAAATGAAAATCTTGAAATATTGAAGCAGACATTTAAAAAAAAATTCCAATTTGATTTAAAGTTGAAAAAATATCTTTTATGTTATAAAATGTAAATCTAATTATTTATTGAATTTATTTATTATTTATTGAATGTTTGTTTTTGCAGGTGTCGTTTGCAGTTGTTCAAAACAAAAGGCCGAGGTTGGGGTGTGAAGACCTTACGGGACATTCCTCAGGGATCTTTCATATGCGAGTGAGTCAATCTCCTCACTATGTTCTCTTCCTGATACTGAAAAGATGGAATTCTAAAAATTGACAAATTCTTTAATCGCACAATTTTTTTTATATTAAAATTAGAAAAGCGATTTTGACACATTTAAATGATTATAAACTTTGAAAATATTTCCTTAGCAAAATAAATTCTGGAGAATTGTTTTGATTTAAAATGGAAATTTTAATTGAAAGATTTTCTAAAAATATTTGAAGTCTATAAAAAAGTCCAAAAATTAGTAGTAAAGTAAATATATATATATATATATATATATTTGTGTTTACAGCAATAAAAACGGGAAATATTTCAAATAAAGATCTTATCAAGTGTTTTTCTGTTTCTTATTTAGATACATAGGAGAGTTGATTTCTGATTCTGAAGCAGATCGAAGAGAAGATGATTCCTATTTGTTTGACTTGGATAACAAAGTAAGTCAGCATCATTATATTAAGTTGTCCTAAAAGTCCATAAACATTTAGAAATTTTACTCGCCAAGTAATAACAAAAACAACAAAAATTATTCCTCAAAATTAAAAACCATAATTTTCCAAGACTTTCTGCCGTGGATGTGCAAGCTTTCAGATCTGTTGAAAGTACCGTTCAATTAGCTTCAAAACAAAGGATTCTTGCTTTTTTAAACTTTTGGGACAACCTAAAAAAATAATTTTTTTCTATTTTATATGATCAAATAATCCACTTGAATAATGATATTTTGTTTTAAGAAGGAGTAAAAATAAATGAAAATGTAACTTGTGGCTTCTTCATTGTTTTTTTTATCCTTCTTTAATTTTTTTCTAGTTATTTTTATTTCCATTTTTCCTTTCTTTTTAAAATAATCTTAACTTATATATAAATGGAATTTTGTCTTTCGCTCTGTTAATCCCTTATGGACTCCAGAACAGCTGAGCCAATTTTCTTGAAAATTCACATTTTGTACTTTGTGTGTGTGAGTACTTTCTTAGGTGTTGTTTTGGAATCCCCTGCCCGAAAAATATTGAAAACTGATAATTCAAAAAGAAAAAAACATCTTTTGGAAATAATGGTCTCATTAAAATGAAACTTTACACACTCTTACAGTCCAATACTGACAGATTTGTTCAAAAGTTTCAGGACTTCACCACTTTGCCAAATTTTTGGTTTAAAAACTTGAAATTTAATATATTTAGTATTTGGACCTGTGGAATAAATTCCGTTTGATTTTCATTTGGAAAAATAGTTGCTAAGAGATCAAACCCAACTACTTAGCAAGATTGGTAGTAGGCAGCAAAGTTAAAGAAGTGGTAAAAGTTATGAGTTCAAATCCAAGTCAAAACCAATTCATTGGCTTTCAGCTGCCTTGGGCAGATGAGGCTCATTAGCTCAGGTGTAAAGATAATACTGATTCCAAACACTCGGGTCGATGTAAGAGAAGAGTAACTCATCTAAGTGGAGGGTAACACAGTTTCCAAAATTCTTGAAATTTAATGTTTGGGGTATTTGGACCTGTGCAGTAAATTAGATTTGGTTTTCGGTCTGAAAAAAATAGCTGTTAAGATAGGCTCAAATATGAGGCCTGATAAATATTACTAGAAATGATTAAGAAATAATCTTTGTTGTCAATTGTGTTTCTTAAGAGCTTTTGCTTTTTTTTAATCCTTTGAATCCTAAAAGGCTGATATATCGGCCCTGATAATATAAGGCAAAAGAAAGTACACCAATATTTTTGCCTTAATATGTTGCTCTACTATAATGGCTCTGAGTGACTAGTTGGTAATTTCGATAAGTTAGGATTCAAAGGGTTAATGTTACTTGACTATTCTCTCTGTTGAACTTGTGTTTTAATTTCTTTTTTTTTTGTTCTATTTATGAATCATTTTCAATAAGGTTTTTGTCTCTCTTTATTTTTTAGGATGGGGAAACTTATTGCATTGATGCTCGGCGCTATGGTAACATCAGTCGCTTTATAAACCATTTATGTGAACCGAACGTGATTCCTGTCAAGGTTTTTGTAGACCACCAGGACATGCGTTTTCCTCGTATTTGTTTCTTTGCATCGCGAGATGTTAAAGCAGGTGAAGAATTAGGGTAAGAAACTTTGATTTATTTTTTAGTTCAGTTTATTAAGAAAAATCATGACTTTTATGCAAAAAGATTTATTGAAAATGATAAAACAGAGTGGACTTGAAATATCAATAAATTGAATTATTAGACCCTGGGAATAGCCAACGAAATTTTTAAGCCAGACTAAAGTGCTAAAACATTGTGAAAATAAAATCTAGTTTTATAAGGTTTTTCTAGGTTTTTCCCAATTTGACATGTGGTAGGAAATCGCTCTCCTAAGTTACACCCCATGGCAGTCACTCGTAGTCGAGTATGACTGTCCTCCGTTTTGGTCCTACTGGACCCTTTCGGGAGGAAGCCTGCGTGTGATGTCTTTTAATGTGGGGAGACTGATGCACCTGCAGTCACCACATTGCCCTTGGCAGAGTAGGACCTAGTTCCAATGGCATGGAGAGAATCACGACGAATGGAGGTCATTCTCTTGCAGCCTTTTACCGGCTTCAGTGCCGTTGTGTCACTAGACATCATCCGCTACATCCGCCGTTGTGGTCTTGCACTATTTAACCCATAGCTGGAGGGAAGATAGGGATTCATACCTTTCCCAAAGGTATTAGTCGATATGTTAACGTAGGCGGAACAACTTGGATTCGAACCTGCATGGTATGGTTCCAAAGTCCCATTGTCTATCCACTGGGCCACAACAACTGCCTATAAGTTACACCACACCCCCAGAAATCAAAGGGCACCAAGGGTATGATAGGGAGTGTTGATCTAGTTTATTAATTGGTTTTATAGGGTTTCAGCATAGGTTGATGTTGGGGTGTGAGGTCGTGATATATATATATAAGTGGATTGCTCCATGTGATGTTTAGTCTACTTTACGCCACTGACTTGTTTTTCTTTTGATTTTGATATTTCATTTAATGGCTTTAAATTTTGTCAATTAAATATTGTCTGCTTTCTCTTTTTAGGTTTGACTATGGTGAGAAATTTTGGGTGATTAAATGGAAGCAATTCACATGTGCTTGTGGTTCCCCTAAGTGCAAGTACTCAGCAGATACTATCAGGCAAACATTAGAGGACTATCGTCTCCGTCACGGTGATGATGATTCCCCAGAGAATTTGTGAACGGCACCCCAAAAAAACCCAGTCACCTACCAATCATAAAAAACAAAAAGACCCAGGGACACTTCTCTCTCTTTTTTGTATTCATCCCATGTTTTCAAATCTAAAAAAAAAGTCCAAAAAAAAAAAGCGAAACCAAAATTTAAAACTTTCAAAGATTCCAGTTTTATACAAAAACTTAAAACAATTTTTGTTCAAAATATTAAATGAAAAGGAGAAAAAGAAAAAAGAAAGAAATTTTTCTGTAAATGAGAAAAACTAAGAAAAAAAAAGAAAAACCCAACTTTGGATTATTGTCCTGATCTTGATTGTTACTATATTCTAAATATTTCATGTGTCGTGTACATCTTTTTGATCTATCTATTGAAAAACTATCAGGGTTAGGATGTAGAACTAAGCAAGATGCAGCCAATTAATCCAAAGATGTGTAAATAGTGTAAATACTGCTAACTCTTCTTGTAAGAAATTTAGGTTTAAAGAAAGAAAGGAAGAAAATCCATAAAAAATGATTATTGCTTAAGCTGTGTTGAAGGATGCCTTTGTTGTTGTTTCAGCAACATCAGCATCAGCAGCCTCTCTTGCTGTTGGTTATTATGAGCTAGGGTTGGGGGTTGGGGGGATGTTAAGGAAGTAAACCTTTAGTGTGGAAAAAATCTGGGGACAGTTAGGGAGATTATGGGGGCCGGGGAGTGATGGAAAGATTTATTATGGGGAGGGGAAAAAAGGCTATCTGAGAATTATTTTTGCATTTTTTTAACATTCGAAAAAAAAAAAGTTAATATTCCTCTAACTCCATTAAATCAAGCTGATAATTGAGATTCCCCACCTCCACTCCTTGACTCATTTATTTATTTGATAAATAAATTCATACCACCACCACTACGACTACTACAACAACAACAACAAATAAGACTAGATCACCCATAGACAGACGCACACATCAAGATTGCGACTACCCAAAACCTTTACCTGGGGATCAGATACAGGTTTTCATTATTGCTTAGTCAAGACCATCTTTTTACCTCTTGGTCCCCTGAACAAAAGATCCAGATAAACCATCAGTTTGCCATCAGGATTTTCAATAATATTTACCAATCAAGGTTCGGGGTCTTTCCTAACAAGAAGTGTCTCTGATATATTTTAACTCTTTAGGTTTTTTTTTCTCTGGAAAGACGATTAAAAAAAAAACTTCGTTTTGGTCTCGTATCCCTTAGGCTATCTTCAGGTGTTTTTAACCGTAACCTGCCAGGTGTCGTCACGAAATCCCGAGTAAGATGAGGACAAAAGTCTGAATTATAAAGTTAATTCCTAAAATTAAGAAGCCTTATCTCAAAAATAAAAATATAATTTAAAAAAAAAAAGACCTTGCAGAAGAAAAGATGGTTTGAATAATTCGTTTGGCACTGAAAGTGGTTTCATGTGGTCTTTGTTTCTATCAGTTGTAAAACAAAAGGGAATGCACTTCTGAGCCCATCCCTTTATAATCATCTTAATACTTTAAAACAGGGTAGAGGACTCTGGGAATTTAAAGTGTGCTTGCTGTATCCTTTTTTTGGGGGGGAGGGGGTAAGGTAAGGTTATGTTAAAGAAGCTCAAATAACACTCCCCCCTGTCCTCCTCTCCAAAAAAAAAATTCATGGGGGCAGGAAGTAAAGGGAATGGGGACAGGGTGGGGGTTGTTAAACCAAACTCATGCAAATCTGGACAGTGGAATTTTTTTTTTTATTTGTAAGAAAAAAAAAAAAAAAAAAAAGAAAAAAAAAAAATTTTTAACCAAACAATAATGAAAACAACAACAATAATAAAAAAAAAAAATAATAAATTTGAAAAAATTCTTCTCTTTTGATGCACAAAAATAAAATATGAAATGAAAGAAATTCGAAAATGCTTTTTCTTTTTTAAAGGTTTTCGGACTAATTGTCTGATAAAATAGAACAGAAGTGTGAGTGAGTGAGTGAGTGAGAGAGTGAGAGTGAGTGAGTGAGTGAGTGAGTGAGTGAGTGAGTGAGAGAGAGGGAGAGAGAGAGACAGAGACACCCCCCCACCCACCCACCAAAGAGGGATAGTCAGAAAGAGATAGAGAGTCAGAGAGAGCGTCTGAGAAAGGAAAAGAAAGATTGAATGCAATAGTTATTTGCAGCCAGCCTTTCAGGGAGTAAGTTATTGAGAAAGGTGAAAGTGCTATGAGGAGGAGCGAACAGATGGCTGCAGAGTCATAGGTTTTAGCGTAGAAGCAAGGCTAGGCCAAGGACTGAGTCTATGGTTTAGAAGCGGTCCTAGGTGGATTCAGTGTAGAAACAAGGTTGTAGACAAGGGCTAACATGTTTATACGTTGATGTCCAGTCGGCAAACAGAGCTAGGCAGATCAAACGTAAAGTGCAGGTCAAGGACCAGGGCTATCTTTTAAAAGTTCACGGCCAGCCAATGAGCTGGACTGACTGGGCTTAGCCGGTTAGGCATAGCAGGCGATATGAGACTTAGACGCTAAAGGCCGGCCTAGTAGTGAGCTTGAGTGGGTTCAGCCTAAAGCGAAACTTGAGAACAGGGTAGACATCATTTAAGGGTCGATGGCTGGCTTAAGGGCCAACCTTGTTTACACGACATGGCTTCAGCGTAGAGTTAAAATGCTAAGGACCGGGCTTCATCATTTAGTAGTCGAGGGCTGGTTTAGGAGCAGGACTAGGCCGGTCAGGTGTTGAGGTCAGTTCAAGAACTGGGTCGAATCTGTTTCGACATTAAGGGCTAGCCAAAGAGCAGTGATTGGCTAGTTCAGCTTAAAAGGCTGGCTGAGGACTTGAGATATCTCATTTAAAAGTAAAGGTTGACCGTCGGATGGATCTAGGAAATTTCAGCATGGAGGGAAGTCCTAAGGCCATGGCTACATCGTTCACACGTTGAGGGTCGGTAAACTAGCAAGGCACAGGGCTAATTTAGTGTAAAGAAAAGGCAAACAATTAAACCTTAGGGGCTGGTTTAGGTTCAGCATAGAGGGAAGGTTTAGGACTAGTGTATATATATAGTTAAACGTTGACACAGAGCCAACGGCATTTGGTGACTGTCAGTTTCTCGCCTGCGTGGTCATCAGACTGACAGTCACCGAAGGCCACTGATTCCGCATCTACGCTTAACTAATATCCATGCTCTGTCACTGACATTGAGCATTCAATAAATATAAGCAATCGTAATCGACAGATTAACACACACACACAAACACACACACACACATATATTATAGAAAAGTGGAATATTATATTTACTTGGTGAGCACCAACCCAATTTTGGCACAAGACGATTTTTACGTGCTCTTACCCGGGATTTTTGCATTCGGTGTTATTCAACTAGATGAGATGCTCTCCCAAGTTAACGAGCTCCATCTCACTGAGGAAGCTAAAGGTGTGTGTGTGTGTGTGTATATATATATATATATATATATATATATATATATATAATGTGTGTGTGGGGGGTAGGTAAGAGTAGACACGGAGTTAATGGCCTTCGGTGACAGGCAAGAAACTAACAGTCACCGAAATCATTGACTCTTTACGTTTTACTACCATATATATTCTAACAACGTAGTAGGCAGATTTTAGAACGCAGATTAGAGCCTAATCAAACCTTGGGCCGTAAGGCTCCTTGGATTCACAGATCTATTGTAATGCAAAAAAATAACAAAATAATTAAAATTATTTAAAAAATCATTATCACAATTGAAAGATGTCCATCTTTTTCTATCTCTTTAAAAAAAATTATATTTGTATATGTATTTAAATATAGTCGAAGGCTTCAGTATATTAAGGGGAGAGTTGCTTTTTTTATGGTAAAGGGGCTGCAAGGTACATTCGCGTCGGAGCCGCTACATGGCTAAGCACGGGGCACTGGTTGATGACCAAAACAATCGTCAATGAAACTCGAGTTTACCATCATTGATAATATCGTTGTCGCATCTAGATATTGCTTGTCAAAGGGAAATAACTCCAACGTGCAGAAGTGAAAAGTTATCTCCCTTTAAAATTTTTTGTTACTAATTGAATTCAGATGCTAATCTTTTTATTTGTATACTTGTTAATATTTTTACTCCCCCCTCTTA
>JAUZSX010316205.1:0-11950 GCA_034780655.1 Idiosepius hallami | reverse complement strand
AATATTCAAAGGTGTGTGGTAGACTCTGTTTATGATTAAGAAAAAAAAAAAGCCAAAAAGATTTCTTTCATGGAAAAATCTTAACAAAGAGATATTCTATCCTTAATTTATTTTTATCTTTTATTTTATTTTTAAAATTTTTCTTTGTGCTGAGTAAGAAACCTTTTGAAACCCTTTCTTCCAAAGACCTGGCCACGCCTTTTACTGCTTTTCAGGCACCACTTAACCTACACCTTTGCTTTTGACATAAAACATGACCCCCTCCCCATACACTCTTTCTTCATCTCATCTAACCCACCCTATTTTTCTTTTTCTATTGCTTTCCAATGAGGGTTGGCTTCACTAACTGAACATACTGTTGAGAGAGACCCAACCTTATCATTATCATACCCCACCCCTGGCCATGTCTAGCTCTCCCAGAAATATGTATAGTGTTTGAATTTTCTGGTTTATACTTTTATGATGTTGAAAAAATAGTGTGGCTCACAAAAAGTTGATAACTGCAGGAATGATTAATAGCTTTATTCATTTTATTAGTTGCTTTAAAAATCTTTTTAAAAACATTATGAATGTTCAAGTTGATAGCTTCTTACCAGTTATGATTCATAAAATAGTTCAATAAATGATATACACTTGAAGCTTGCAAATTATAATCTCCCTCTCCCTCAAAATAGATAAAGATTTCAATTTCCTTTTTTTTTAAAGGTTGCTAAGTTTAACGAAAATGTTACTAAGTTTAACAAATGACTTGAAGAAGGCTGAAGAGACCATTAGATGAAACATTGGATACATCACAAAAATTAGAGCAAAATCTTAATAATCAAAATGAGATCGACCAAGCTTTAGTGTATTTCAATGGATATTCTAGTAATTCTCTGTTATGCTTAGGTCAGATCTCAACTTATTTAATGAAGTAGACCATTCTTTCAATTTGCTATTAGTCACTTACACTTAAAATACCTACACTGTAAAAGAAAGAAAAATAAATTCCAACTATCGAACTTGGTTATGCAGACATTATATAGTGTCAGCAATAACCCATTTCCATGTTCTTGTTTTTTAAAAGAAAATTTTTTTGATTAATTGACCTTGTGTATCTTTTTAGGAACAGTCTCCACCAAACTATTTTTTATTTGGACTTGCCAAACAAATTCATTTAAGTTTTGAGCTGGAAAAATAGCTGCTAAGTGGTCAAATTTAAAGGCATTCGATAATTGTAGGACCATAGCGTCTGCTGCCTGGGGACTATATTGGTCATTGGGATATCAACATAGCTACAGTTGTGTAAAAATAATTTTGGCTTTCAAAAAAATACGACAGTTTTGTTAGAAAGATAAAATCTTGAACTTACAAAAAAAAACAAATTAAAATTAGCTGAAAAGGAGCATAAAAACAACTGCTGAGCAAGGCCAGGCAATACTTTTAGTTTTATTTAAAAATAAAAATGATCTTTGACTTTTTTTTTTTCTCTTAATCAATTAAATCTTTCTATCGGAACTTGTTCTCATTTTATCAATTAAAAGATGATCATTTCTATGACATTTTAAGTGGATTAATTATAATGATAATGTTTTCTCGGCATCACCTCAAGATTTGCTGATTTCCTGTGTCAGAATTAATTTTTAATTTTTTTTTTTTTTAAATCCATTTTAAAAAATTTTTGTTGGAAGAAAAAAAAATGTCATGATTCATAAACAGCTTTAGAAATTATTCATCATTTTTTTTTTGGCCCTCTTTTCATCTTCTCTTTTTCACATTCTCTGCTCTTACCTTGCTATCTCCCTCTCTCATACCTTCTCTTCTCTCTCACCTTCTTCTCTTCTCTCTCTTTTAATAGATAAATCTGAAACAATTCTTAGCTATAAACACTTCATAAATTTTTATAGATTTTTCACTTGAATAATATTTTTGTTATATTAAATGAAGATTGTTTCTTTTTAATTGGTGTCTTTGTTGCTTTTAATTTCTAGTAAATGTAAATATGTCAAAGTATTACTTCTCCCTTGTTTCTCCATAAAACCTGTTTACAATTGGATTTGTTTTATGATTTTAGTTCTCTTCAAAATTTCATTTTTTTTCCTAAGGTTTTTCCTTTTTAAACTTTTTTTCTATAAATGAAAACTTAGATTACAAGATTTAATGATTTTTTTTTTCAAAAGTATTTTTTTTATTATAATCATAGCAATGGCAAAATTAATTTTGTATGTATATAACCTGAGACAAGTAAAAAAAAAATTATAAACTAGAAAGAAGACATTTTTTTTCAACATTAGGTGCTTTTTGAACTCTATTCTAGAATTTTTTTATATTTCGTTTTTGTAGTGTAAATGTTTAGTTAAAAACAACTATCTTCTTTTAAAAAAATCAAAATAATTTGTTTACAAACAATTAAAATAAAGGCTTTACTTTTTTAGGAATATAATCCTTCATCAAATGTCTCACTTTCTTTTTTACTGATTTGTTTCATGGCATATCAACATATTTGGTCATTTAGTGCTGAGAATAACTGTTTTTATCAAACATCTTTTTTGTCATCAGATTGTTTCTAAATGACACAAGTTGTACTATTTAATCCATAGCTAGGGGGAACATGTGGATTCATGCCTTTTCCGATATTAGTCCAAATGTGAACTTATCAGAATGACTGGGATTTAAAGTTTTAAGGGTTTTAGGAACTTTATAAAGACTTGTAAAAAAACTTTATAAAGACTTATAAAAAGATATGAAAAAAAAAATTATTTCTTTTGTTGCAAAAACAAAGAAAAAATTTTTTTATGGGGAAATGTTAAAGTTTGCCTTTTCTTTAACAAATTTTTTTTTTTAAATGTGATTTAGAGGAAGGATTATGTCTTACCTACAATTGTGTGGCCCATATGTGCATTTTGGTTGGAAGTTTTTTTTTTTTTTTTAATTTTTGGTAGAAGAAATGCAAAGAGAATGAAGGAGAAGGAAACATTTTTCTTTAGGTGAGTCATCTGACTCTGGGTGGAAACACTAAGAACCTTACCCCTCATTACTGCTCAGTGCTTCATAGCCTCCTCAATCTCCTACCCTGAAAGCTCCTGCAGGGCCAAGAAAGAAATGGAGACATTATGCAGTGTAAACAATAACGGCCGATTATAAAAGTAGGGTGTACTGACCCTGGCTTGTTATGTATGAATTTAAACTCAATTCACCCACCCTTTGTTTTTTTCTATTCTGTACACAGAAAGGTTTGAAGATTTTTTTATCATAAGAAACATGTCAGTTTAATATGGAACCAAATCAACTGTAGAAAAAAAAGAATTGTAGAAGAAACATGAAATAAAGAGCACTATTTAATTAAATATTCATGTATTTATAGCTTAGATTTTTTGCATGAAGTCCCACATACTTTGTGACCAGCCTCTGTCCCACATTTTTTTTGTTTTTTTTTTGCTGTTGTTGATATTCTTGAGAAAACAATATTGATCATTATCCGAATAACCAATTTCTTAAAATAATGATGATTTATTGAGTCGCATCAAAGAGTCAATTTCAACTTTAACAAATTGATTTTCTTAAATTTAAATTAAGCAAAAAAAAACAAAAAAACTGTAAGATTAGTGTAATGGATAATGAATTGACAATTCTTTTCCCATTTGTGCTGACAAACCCCTATTTTTATTATTTTTACTGTTACGATAATGATAATTGAGTGTTTAATGCCAATGTGTATTCCCATATTTTACATAAGAAATGTCTTGTTTTGAATTGTTTACAGCAAGAAATACAAGATGAATCATATAGGTTGAAGCCAAAAAAAATTAAAAAAGACAGTAACAAATGAATGCATTAGTGTATAAATATAAGTAGAATTTTATCTATAAATGAATCAGCATGGTTACCCATGCACTCAGCAGGTGCTCAAATATATATCATTTCTGTACATGGATCAAATAGTTTTTCTTATGTTTCATTTGCTTTTGTTTCGTGTTGGATAAATTGCTATGGATATCCACCTATGAGAACCTTTTGAATTTAAAAAAAAAAAAAAAAACCTCCTCAAATTTTGGGTGTGAGAGGAAAGTTAATTCA
The DNA here is from genome assembly GCA_034780655.1 of Idiosepius hallami. NCBI lineage: Eukaryota > Metazoa > Mollusca > Cephalopoda > Idiosepiidae > Idiosepius > Idiosepius hallami. The sequence continues at coordinate 7,894 of JAUZSX010316205.1, read as the reverse complement.
ATTGTATTGTACCATGGGCTGTGTACATTGAGCTGAACACCTGTAGTTTCATTTGGGTGGAGCTTTAGTCTTTTAGGGTGTAAGTTTTCTTGTATTTTTGGGTTAGGTTAGATTATGAGCAACCAGGCTGTTCAAGGAAATAAAATTGAAAATAATGTACCAAGTTTATTGTTATTAAATTATTATTATGAGGACCTATATAATCGTACTCCAATATGGATTTATCTAACTTATATGTATTCTTTGAGCCTAGGTCTTGATGTGGGACGGGGCAGAAGTACATCTTGTTTCAAGCAAGACTACGAGAGTTGTTTCTTCCAGCCAAAAGTACAGTTACTACTGTATCTCACTTTTTTATTCTGTTAATACTAATTTTATTTGACCTATCACCCATTGCTGTGGCCCTTTTTTGAAGGTCCCATACACAGGCTTACAATATGTAGCATAAATGCTTTAATATCATATGTTTTCATAGTGTGTGCCTTTGTATATTTAAAGGTATAAAAACAATTTAAGAGCTTTCAAGATTGCATTTCAAAACCCCATTTTATTCTGGATGAAAATTTAGCACCCAAACAAAAATTCATTTTTTTGTCTGACACAAATTGTTGTAGTAAACTTTAGATTCATACAATTCTTTCTCATTTCTCCAGATGTGTATGAATACCCACATTTCCTCCAGCTATGTAGTGCATATTGTTTTTTTTTTCTTTTTTAAACTACATGTGTACAAAAGAATGTTTACCAAAAATGATTGATATGCCGATACAATGGTGAGGGGCAAAGAGATTAAAAACATAGGTTTAGCTGGCTAACCAGTTCTGTCATTATATTACATTATACCTCAGTTCCAGAACACAAACTTTTGTATATTTATATTTTTCTTTCTGATGATTTGTGATTTTTACCCTTAATCTTTTTGTATATGTTGATATGGTTACAAATACGTAATTAAATTTTTAAATTCTAAAATCTATTTTTAATAGATTTTAAGTCATTGTTTTGATCTAAAGGTCAACAATCTTATACACAATGTTGCTGTGACCCACAACTTTTATTAATCCATTATAGCCTTACCTTACCCTCCTCCACTACCTAATTGTAATTATCAGGGCAGGGCAGTTCTTGGCTAGTGTGTACTTTTCATAATTATCTCTAGTTAATTGATCCAATTTAGTTTAGAATTACTTTTATGTGGAAAAAAGAAAAAAAATGCATTATTCAAAGGTAAAATCATTAAATTATTTTTTTTAGAGCAATACACTAGATTAAATAAGTTCATTTTTCCAATTAATGTATAAAAATCTGTTTGCTATATGATAAACAAATGCCATATTTATAAGAAAAATTTATCAAATAATTTTTGAAACCTATTATTTTTAATGAGCATATACATTATAGTCTATGGGCAGTGAAGGTGGAGCATTGGCAAAAGCTTGAACTCTCAGATTGTATTAAGCGAGTTCAAATCCCAGTCAAAACCATTACACCTTAAAATGTCTCTGGCAGATGGGGCTTATTAACTCGGGGGAGCAACTCATCTAGGGGAAGGGCAACACTGAATGTAAAAAGCCCAGGTATACAGTCTGTACAAATGGTCTTGTGCCTAACTTAGGTTGGTACCCAACCAAGTAAATATAAAGTACACTATAGTGTAATAATTCCCATTTTAAAGAATAGATTTTATTTTGAATTAATAGAAACAAAAATTAACTTGATTATTTAATGAATTTTTTTAACAGAAATTTTTCACATTTATTAATGCCCCCCTCTTTTTTTTTTAGGCCACCTTATGTTTTTGTTTATTGAAAAGGAACATTCTCAACAATTCTTTTTGTTTATAGTTTTTTTTTTTGTGAACTTTTCCAAATATTTATTCTTTTCTGAAGTGTGACCTAATAGGGATTGCTCATTTCTTTTGGTTTCTTACTAATTTTAGTCTTTACGCTAAGAAAAATAGAATAAATTGAATATCACTACTTGAATATCACTACCATCTTTTGAATTGTATTGGAAAAACATTTTTGCTCTATTTAGGTTTTTAACTTTTTTTTTTCATAAATGTGAAATCTGTTCTAGATTTAGATTTTAAGTTGAGCTTAACAAATAATAAAACAATTTTTTTTTCTTTTAGGTAAGTGGAAAAAATGTTTTCTCTGATCTAACCCTGGTAAAAAAAATTGTTTCTATTTTTTATTCTGAATATTAGGCATGTACAAGCAATAATCATTTTAAGATTTGATTTAGAAAAAATCTAAATATGTTACCAAATTTCTTACTCTACAAAATTACAATGCATTTAAATTGCAAGGAAAATTTATCTTATCTATAAACAAATTCAAAATAATTTGTATATTTTAGATTTTTTTTTCTGTGCACAACCCCCCTTAAAAAAAAAAACAAACAAACTAACATACAGAAACATCTTGCATTCTAACTGCTAGCAAACAGGTTAAAGCAAAGGTCAGGGAGGGCGTGATCAACCTGGGCAGACTGTCTGATGTTAGTAATGAACTGAAATTATCAATAAACCAGGGTATGATCACTGATAATGTGTCCTAACCAAATTTAAATGATTTATTTTTCTTATAAATTTAAATATGAAATATAAATCAATGAAAAGAAAAAAAAAAATATGGAAAAACTTTTACCTATATCTTTGTCTTTTCTTTCTTATTTTCAGGTAGATTCACTTATTTTTCAGTCCTTACATTAAATTTTCACTTAGATATTTCAAGCCCTAATGTTTTTATTAACTAAAATGTTTTCCTTATACTCTTTAATTTTTAGTTGGTTTTGGTCCGATATCACTGGGAAAAGTTTTCAAACATTATTTTAAGAAATCATAAATAATAAGGAATTCAAAGAAGTTGGTATTTGTGAAATGGATTTGTTAAATAAGAAAATTCTAGTGACAAGTTGAGACTTGAATCAACACATCACTATTAGCTGAACTCTTTGAACTTCCTCTAAAATCGTTCGTTTCTTGTCTTTTCAATTAAGAGGCAATTGATCCTACTTATACACACACACACAAAAACCCATAATATCCATTGTTTTGTAACCTAAACCATTTGTCATGTTGTGGTTATAGTTTTCTCTTTTCCCTTTGTAATAAAAAAAGACTTTATCAATATTTATAGAGTAGTTACAGCAATATATTATTATAAAGGAAAAAAAATTGATATAACCTATTAGATGAGAAATACATTCTCAATGTTAACAAGTGAAGCATGCATAACCCTCCCCCAAGTGAACGATGAAGGGAGCATAAAAAAAAAGACATCATGAAATTTTGGACAGAAACGTTAAATAGCTTCCAAGCTGTGTTTTTAGCCTCCCAAAAATGGTGTTTTTAGCCCCCCAAAAAGCCCCAGGGAACGTGAACCAGAATTTTGTCACATTCAGACATACTGAACTTACATTTGGCATAATTCCCTCCACTTTTTGGCCAAGTTACAGAAAAATCTAATGGATGGATAAAAAGGTATGAGGCAAAAAGTGTCATTTTTGGCCATTTTAAGGTGTTTTTGACCCATTTTAGGCCCATTAGGATACAATTTTTTTTTTTTACTATGCACATCTACATATCAAAATACAACTTGTGGCAAAATTTTAGAAAAAAAAGTAATGGATAGATATCCAGCAATAGTTTGGACGGACGGAAGGACACATGCCACTATAAACAAAGATTCCACTCTGATAAATCGGAGGACCAAAAACATTGACTATAAAACAATGTCAGAAAATAGCTGAGAAAAAAAAAGTTTTTTTTTTAGCTATTTAATTTTCTGCATTTCTTCATTATATAAAAACTGTTTTGAACCTAAAATATTATTGGATTATAATGTACAATTTGATCCATACTAAATTCAAACCAAAATATATGTGTGTGTAAACACACACACACACAAACAAGACCGAGGTAGTAAAACAGGCCTGTATATAGACTGGAAAAATATATATATATAAAGATATGTTTACATTAAGAAAATGTTTACATTAAGAAAATGTTTGATTTTTTTTAGAACATGGTAACAAGCAACAACCGTGTTTTGTTTAAGTTAGAATGAGATTAGAATATTAACTTAAGATATTTTCTTTTTGTCTTGAAGCAAATTATATTGGGGTGGGGCAGTTGGTAGGTTAATATTTGATATAATAATCTATAAAAAGAATAATTCAACAATTGATTTTTGTTTTCTTTTTCTGTGTGTAATTAAAGAAAAAAATGTACCTGCAAAACAAGACAACTTTAAAAATAAGTTTAATGATTCCACAAAATAATTTCAAAAGTTTAGTTTCTCTATTGAGTTATGATTAAATGTTTTACAATAGAAATATACTAGATTAATTCTACAAAAAATGCTGAGACTTTTTGAACACTTAATCTATAAGCAAGCTTTATACTAACAATGTGTCTTGAAAATCTTATAATCTAAATATGTCTGTCAAAGGTAGGTCATATTTTCCATAGAATTCCTCATACTAACAAGCTGCTTGGAAGAACACCCAAGTTGAACTGAGTATATAAAAAGATAGATTAAGGCAGGTCATCTCACATGTCGAGTCTGTGAGGGGGTTTGCAGCAGTGGCATTGGACTGTGGTGCCACATGTGGATATACTTGTGAATATGTATTTGTAGAAATGGCCTTTGTAAAGTGGCATCTTGATTGATTTTGTTTTTTCATTGAGTCTATTTTAGATTTGATGTATTTTTATTACAATAAAGTTGTTTGGCTAGGAACAATTTTCCTGTCAATATTTTTTTGTTCTGGTGATTAAAAGACATTTTCTCTGTTCTAAAAAAAAGACAAAATCTAGTTAAAGTCTTTAATGGGGATTTCTTCTCTTTTCATTTTAGTTTTTGCAATTGTTTCAACTCTTTTTTTTTTCTGAAGACTTGATTTGTTTGATTGTTTTTTGTACTTAGCACCACACATTTTTTTTTTCATAAATTCTAAGATTTATAGCCATATTTGGAAGAGTATTATAAGTGGATTCCAAATATGACTTTATCTCTAAAATATAGTCTAGAACAAATTTCCCAACTCACTAGGAAATTGATAGGACTGGGTGACTTATTGGTTATTGATACATAGCCACGCAGTCTCCCCTTTGTCTCATTGCCGCTATTTTCACTTTCCTTCAGGATGCACATGGCCACACAAATCCTTTGTTGACTTTTTTTTTTGTTTAGAAACCCAGGTTCTTTGTCTACAAAATGAGTTTTTCTCTTCGGGCTATGATCTTCATACAGTTGTCCAACCAGCATTGTGGTTGTTATAAGTCATTCAGAATTGTAGCTCTTACATAAAGACAAAAGAAGGCTTCTTTACTTAACTGAATAACTTAATTATTTAAATCAAATTTTAACTCTAATACAGATGGATGAACTGTAATGGTGGAAATATTGGCATCTACATTTCCTTCTTGACATTTCTATATGGAGAGATTTTTTATAATGAGTTGACCCCATAAATCCAAATCCCATTCTTTATCAATATAGGTAAAAGTTTTTGGAACATGTCAGCTTATGAATGAGGATATCACTTGAATATCATGGGTGGTCACTGGACCCTTAAGTAGTAGATAGTATTTAGATCATAAATTTCAGTCCTCAACTTTGAGGTATTTGATTTTTATATGCCATTTTAATTGTAACTGATATGAAACCATCTAATCCTCATATGTGTTTTTATTACCATTCTTTTCAGGCAGGTGGAATCTATAGGAAGTATTCCATTCCACATTCCCTGAATATATCCTATGTTGTTTTGCCTCCTGAGAAATAGGCTTTAGACTTCTGGAAGAAGCTTCTCCAGAGCAGAAATAATAGAAAGGCTACAAATCTAATCTGTGACCAACACACTTGGAATGGAAGAAAAAACTAAGGCCATGGGGTGCCATGATATTCCCATGCTCCTAGAGGGTGCCATTCATGTTCTTAGGTGTGCCATGGCAGAAAAAGTATTGAGAAACTCTTTAACAGCTTTAACCCTAACCCTTCATGTTTCACCTCTTTGATAATACTAGCTCATAAGTTCATAGTTGTAAACTTGTGCCTGGGGGTACCTTGTAGAAGTTTAGGGATAATGAGTAAAGTTTTTATTTAATTTTTTTTTCCTTTTTGATTTTATGTATGATGGGTTGGGTCACTCTTATGAAATGTAAGCTTTGTACTCCAGTTCCAGTTGTACTAGAGAAAAAAACAATTGTACACAGATTGCCATTCAACCTTCTTGGTTTAAGGTGATGACTCTAGATTAATAATTCTGCTCCTTTTTTTCATTCCCGAAATTTTTTCCTTCACTTTTTCTTCTTTTTTTTTTACTTCTTTTTTTTCACCAATTATTTTATTTAACTTTCTCTCTCCCCCCCCGCTACGCCCCCCCTTTTTTTTTTCATTTTCTTCACTTTTTTTTCACTTTCTTCACTTTTTCCATTATTTTCACTTTCTTTTTACTTCCCCAATCCCCCATTTTTGATTTCTCTATTTTGATTGAAAACAAAATGGTCTAGAAAAAAAAAATATTTCAAGACAATCCCCACCAAAAAAGTAAAAAAAAGAAACAAGGAAATAAAGTTGTTGAGTCACACTAAAATCTGGAGTGCTTCAGTTACACTTTATTCTTCTTTTCAACCGTTTATAAAAGTGGTCCTTAACCCTGATTATTTTCACTCCCCCTACATGCCCTAGCCGTTGTGCCATGGTTTTACCAATAGCAACAACAGGCAAAGCACCTGCTGCTCTGCATGCTTGTCCCCTTTTCAGCAACTTAAGTACATTTCTTTTGAATATTTATTATTTTTATTCTTATTTTCTTATAAAATAAATTTGGTTTCTTTTTTTTCTCTCTCTCTCTCTTTTCATTTCCTTTCTTTTTCTCTTTTTCATTTCCTTTCTTATAATAATAAAAGTAAAAACTAGTAAATAATTCCACCCCTTTTCCTTGGTTTTTAGTCAGTTTTTTACTTCTTTCTTTCATTTTACTCCCTTTTATTTCTCTCTCTCTCTCTCTCTCTCTACTAACCATTTCCCCTCTCATGATCTCTTTCTACCCCTATATATTTTTCTTTATTTTCTTTCTTATTTTAATTGTTTAGTCACAGTATCTCCTCCTCCTCTTTACACCATTTCATCTCTCTCTCTCTTTATTTTAAGCCTATGTTATTCTTACACCAAGATGAGTTACTCTCTCAAGTTAATGAGCCTCATCTGTCAATTTGCGTTGGAATCACCCGTTCCCGTTAGATCACCAAAGTTAAGCAGTGTCGAGCCTGGTCAGTAGTGGAATACTAAGTACTGTATCTTGCGCCCAGCGGGAAAACACCCGGGTTAGTATCTGGAGGCCCTGTTAAACTTACTGGGAAGATGTACCCTTAGTATTGGGGAATACAGACATCTAGGAGAAAGAAAATTCTCAAGTATAAACCTGGGGCGCTTTTGCATAACAAGCAAATGGAGAAATTTTTTTTTGCTCGGGGACTTTACACCGGTTATAAGACAGCAATTTCATTGGCTAGGGTTAGGTTTTAGGGTTAGGGTTTAAGATTCGGCTAAATTTCTCCATTTGCTTGTTCTGCAAAAGCGCCAAACCTGGGGTCTGTTGTTCACGTAGAGTGTGGCAAACACTTACAGTGACTGCGTGTTATCAGCAGTTCCAAGAAGTGTGGATGGTGCTAAACAAGCCTTTACCACTATAAACAAATCCTTGTGTGGTAGTCTGATGACCATGCATGGTTTTATGACCCTCATACGTCAAAATCTATGGGAGAGTCAATAATACACATACACACACATTTTTACTTTTTTATTTTATTTTTTTATTTTACACTTTTCTGTTAACTTTCTTTTTCATATATATATATATATATTAATAGGACGAAAGA
>JAUZSX010316194.1:0-11951 GCA_034780655.1 Idiosepius hallami | reverse complement strand
GTAGTGTAATAACATCAAAAAATACCTACTAAGATGAGGACAAAAGTCCGAATAATAAAGTTAATACCTAAAATAAAGATTGTTGCTTAAAACAAATAGCAAGCATCTGTATTTAATGATCAGCAAGAAAAAAATGTGTCATTATTCAGTATTTGGGCAAATTCTGTTTTTTAGCTTTGAGTAGTCTATGAAATCTCTTTAATTCTGAATAAATCACCCCAAACGTCAACCTCATCTTCTCTAAAGATTTATTTATCTTCTTCTCTATCTGAATGCTTCTTAGTTTACATTGACTCTGATATAAGAAAACTGCCTCAATTTGACCTACAAACCATATCTCTGACTCACAGAAGAAGAAGAAAAAAATTCTAACCAATTGTAGCTTATTGTTTAGAACTTGGGAATACACCACATAACCGCCTATTATTTTTTTGTCATACAATATAGCTATTCGTTTCCTTATATTATAACTTTATTATAGTAGTGATGTTTTTTTTGTTTTTGTTTTTTTTTGGGGGGGGGATCACAAGCTTTCACTTGCATGGCATAAGAAGTTACATCGTTCCTGCATGCAACAAATACATGGTGTGGAAAGTAATGTGTGCCCTGTGAAAGTTGACTAATAAATTTAACCCTAAAGGGCCGATATATCGGTCTAAGGAACCTAAGGCAAAAATAGACACACTGAAATTTTGACTCTAATATGGTCCTTTGATATAACAGCTCTGAGTGACTAGTTGTTAATTTTGTTAAGTCAGGGTCCAAAGATTAAGACCGAAATATTGGTGTTAGTGTGTCTTCTTTTGCCTTAAATCACCAGGGCCGATATATTGGTTCTTTAGGGTTTAAAGGGTTAATGAAATGCAATATAGTGTCTATAAATCATATCCTAAATTCTATAACAAAAAAAAAAAAAATAATGATTGACAAAAGGTCAAGAAAGAAGTCAAGATTTGTAGCTAATGACAGTCTTTTTAGAAATCAGTATATTTTGAATTTATCATCAATTTTAATAGAGAGAGTTTTAATTCCAGCACACAAACACACACATACACGCAAAAAAAATTATATATATATTGAGACACCGGTTGCCGTCAGATCACCAAAGTTAAGCAACGTCAAGCCTGGTCAGTAGTTAATGGGTGACCATTTACAAATACCAGGTACTGTATCTTGCGCCGGGCAGGAAAATACCCAGGTTAGTATCTGGGGGTGCTATTAAACCCACTGGGTAGATGCACCCTTAGTCTTTTGGAAGACAGGAATCTAGGAGAAGGAAAACTCTGAAGATAAACCTGATATCTGTTGTTCATGTAGTCTGTGGCAATCACTTGCACCGACTGTGTGTTATCAGCAGTTCCAAGAAGTGTGGATGGTGCTAGACAAGCCTTGTCCACTTTAAACAAATCCCGAGTGGTAGTCTGACAACCATACGTGGTTTGATGACCCTCATACGTCAAAATCGACGGGAGAGTCCATCATACACATATTTATCTGCATGTATATTATTAAGCATGTATTTATTATGCAAAAATGAATATTTCAAATTGTACATATATCCACAGTTCCTTTCATTTGTGATTTTCTTAATACCACCATTTTAAAATCAAGATAGAATTTCCTCTTGAATTCGTTGCTATTCAAACTCACTTCTTCATTACTTCCATTGATAATTTTTGATTTTCTATGATGTATTTTATCCATTTTTTTTTGCGTATTTCCTCATTCTGCTCTTTCCACACTCAGAATGTTTTCCTCAACGTCATAGTTTTACACTAATCAATATATAGATTGATCAAAATAAATGATAAAGAAGTAAAGGACAATTTGATTAACGTTTTCATTAAATCAGTGTCTATACACATAATTCATAATGGTGTTTGGACATTATTTGCAATCTTACCTATCAATTTGTCAGGTTATTTTTCTCTCTATTAATTTAATTGAAATGTTTTTTGAATAACAGAGAAGAGAGTTTGCGGCATGATAATTTGTTCAATTTAGTCAAAACAGTTCATTCTTGATTTATTCCCATCGAAGCAAAGGTTCCTCATCTGGGCTTTCTTAATTCAAAGATCGTTCGTTTGTTTGTTTAAACGGCATATCAAACATTTTTAGGTCATTCAAAGCCTAGAACAATAACTTTTTTTTTAATATATACGTTCTTTTTTTGTTGGTTGGTTTATTTCCTTAGCATATGAACCGTATTAGTTTATTTAATGCTGAAGAGATTGTTTGGTTGATTGATTGATTGGTTTATTTTAACAGCATATCAATCCTCTTGGGTTATTTAATGCTGAAAAGATTTTTTGATTAATTTATTGATTGGTTTATTTTAGCAGCATATCAACCCTCTAAGGTTATTTAATGTTGAAGAGATTGTTTGATTGATTGATTGGTTTATTTTAACAATATATCAATCCTCTTGGGTTATTTAATGCTGAAAAGATTGTTTGATTGATTGATTGGTTTATTTTAACAGAATATCAATCCTCTTGGGTTATTTAATGCTGAAGAGATTGTTTGGTTATATTTATTTATTGCTTGTTAGGATTTTTTTTTGTTTTTTTTTAAACATGTATTATTTTAAAGAGTTTTTTTATTATATTAGTCATAGTTATTTTTTATGATACCATTTAAATATCACACCGGTAACTTATATGCTAAGATTATATTCTTATCCCATTTTAATATATGAAGCATCTTAAAGTCAACATCATTTAATAAGTGAGCATTGTACAGTTTTTTATCTGTTTAAAATCTATTTCGTACTGCTATAACATGTTTTTTTTTATATGGCATATCCTCATTTATAGGTAATTTTTTTATAAACGTGATTTTAATTAGATTTAAAAAAAACAAACAATATGCATTATTTAAACTTTACTTGGCAGAAGTGTAAGAATTTATACCTTTGACAGGGATATTAGTCTAATTTAAAACGCAAACGGAATGGAGAAGCTGGGATTCGAACTCGTGTATTACGATTTTTAAGTCCGAGTGTTTCCCAAAGTACTTGGTGAAATTTGGAATCAGTGAGTTTTTGATAGAAGACGAATATTTAACTATTTTATTTATTTTTCGGACTTTCGTCCTCGCCCTTCTCATTGTTTACTTCAAAAAGATTTGACTGCTGACCTCTTCGGTCTTCTTTTAAGTGATGGAACTTTGGAATCGGGGCTTCCAATTGCAGCTCAAGATATAGATGTTTCATTTTGTTCAACATCTGCATCGTTGCGATTAGAAGGTGAAGAAACATCTTAGTTCATTCCTTGCTTACTACCAACAAAAAGAACTTTTTTAATAGACCCCACCCGTATCTTTGTCCGACCCTTCTACAAACATCAACCTCCCCATTAACAGTTTATTCGCCCCACCACCATCACGATGTTTTCATTCAAGAGACACCAATATATATATATATATTAAAATGGTGACTGCCACTTCTTGATAGACACATACACACGTATGCATATATACATATACATGTATACATACACATATATACATACACAGACATATACACACATACACATACATATATACACACACATGCACACACATAAATAAACATATACACACACACACATATACACAGAAACACACATTATATATATATATATATATATATATATATATATATATATACATACATACATACATACATATATTAAAAGAAATTTTTTAGACGCATTAAATTTTCTGGCCAAAACACAATTCTGAAAACACTTTAATAAAGAACCAAAAAATACTCTCCCTTCGCGAACTAAAAAAAAAAAAAAAATAAATAAATAAATAAAATAAAAAATGAAAATAAAAAAAATAAAAATTTGAAAGCATAACAGTTGGTAGTAAGAATGAAATACAAGAAAAGAATAAGAAAAATATTCATAATTATCCGAAGTAAAAGGTTTATATTGAACGAGTTTGTCATTGAATATAAAGAGAGTTTTTTTTGCCACTGAGAGACTTTAGCAGACAAGGGAAAGTTATTTAAAGACGAAGGATAAAAAAATGGCTAGAATCAAAGTTATAAACATTTAAGAAAGAAAAGAATTGATTTGGAGTTTTAAAATTAATCAATAGATAAAAGAATGAATCAATATTTACCATAACATGACACATTCTTAGATTCAAATATATTTATTCGACCTTCGAAGAGATAACAATTAGCATTAAAATTTTATCTTACATATATATATATATATATATATATATAATAGAAAAAGCAACATTAAAAAAAATTGGTTTTTCTCCTAATGTTGAAATAAAAATTATCCTGTTGATAATGCCATAATAGGCGAAATGTACATCAAGGTTATATAAAAAATATTCACATATGTCATTATTTAAACAATTATATATATATATATATATATATATCAAAACAAATAAGTTAAAGAATATAAAATAGATTCATATTTCTGTAAACTTATTGATTCTATATATATATATATATATATATATAACAAGAATAAATAAGTTTACAGAAATATGAATCGATTTCATTTGCATGCGTTGATCTTGTCATTTTTATTTATGTCATTTATTTTGCCAAAAGAATCAAAAAATATTCCTGCATTTGTTTTAAAGAAAACTTTGTATAAATGTGTAAAACAAAACAAACAAACAAACAAACAAACAAACAAACAAACAAACAAACAACTAAAACAGAAAAAAAGAATCCCCCAAACACTTTTTCGTGGTGCTCGGATTTGTTTTCTTTAACTTGTAATATCTTTTTAAAGAATAAATAAAAAATGAAATAAAAAAAAATAAAAAAATAATCATAAATAAAATATCAGTGTGTCAAAATTACACTATCTATAGTCTAAAATTCTCACCATATTTTTACAAAATGTAGAACATTTACAAACTATGTTCTTGAGGGATTGTTTATGCCCGTCTGGAGTTCTCGCTCTGATTGGTCCGATAGTTCTTCTTGCTGCTGTTTTGCTAGTGTTTTGCGGCTGCTAATGCTTTTTTTCCAATTCTCAAGAGATGATCTTCATTTTAAAATCAAATAAATTATTAAAGCAAAACAAAAAAACAAGCAACTAAGCTCTCAACTTTTTAAGATTTTTACTCCTTAAAAATTATTTCTTGAAAAAGTTACAACCACATAGTTATGGAAAACCGGCCAACTAACAGTTATAATAAAAAGCTTGGCGCAGATTATGTGCTTATTTAGAACGGAAATGGCCTTTCTGAAAGGCCAATATATCGGCCTTAGTGACCTAGCGAAAAAGACACCATAGCCGATATTTTGGCTCGTCATGGTGTTGTAATAGAATATTTTTGATTGGCTAATGGATAATTTTGGTAAATACGTATCTTCGTTTTCACTAGTTACCGGTTTTTTACGTCATCGTCGTTTTTGCAAGTTACCGTTTTTTTACGTCAGGGTCTAAAGATAGTATTGAAAGATTATCACTGATTAATAACAATTATAGAATTAGATTTAATAACATCCTGGAAAGAGTTTGTGAACTCAAAGGTGTGTGTCACCAGTCCAACGATGATTGCAAAACTAATGGGTTGGATTTGAGTTATGTTTGCCGTAATAACACTCGAAATAAGCAAAAAAAAAAAATAACAATAATAAAAACTCTCCTAGGGCACCTCAACAACATAAATTAATTGACTTCAAATACAGTTTGTGAAGTCGAAATGCACAACTAAGCTTGGGTACGCCAAATGTCCTAACGATGAAAATACATTTAACTATTAGGCAGTCGACGTGGCCCAGTGGATAGACAATCGGACTTCGGAACCGTACTACGCAAGTTCAAATTCAAGTTGTTCCGTCTACGTTGTCAACTAATACCCTAGAGAAAGGTATGAAACCTTATCTTACCCCTAGCTATGGGTTAAATAGTGCAAGATGTGGCAGATGATGTCTGCAATGACAACGGCACTGAAGGCAGCAACAGAGGATGACATCCAGTCATCGTGGTTCTCTCCATGCCATTGGAACCAGGTCCTCCTCTGCCAAGGGGCCGTGTGGTGACTACTGGTGCGTCAGTCTCCACATGTTAAAAGACACCACGCACTGACGTCCTTCCGAAAGAATCCACAGAACCAAGACAGTCATACTCGACCACGAGTCACCACCATGATGATGATTTAATTATTGAAGTTTTATATTAAGCGCATTTCGCGCGCTACTTTGTACATTTTACTAGCCTTTCTAAACAACATATCAAATCTAATAAGTACGAGACATAGATGGAAAATCCCCATAGATTCTGTGTTTAGATTTCGCAATCGCAATTAATGACTTCAAATCCCATTGCTTTTCTGTTGTTCACTTTTAGAATAATTGAGAAAGCTACGAATCTTCATATTCTAGCTTTAAGCCTTCCAACTGCAGGTAAAATATCATAAACTACAGTAATAAACCTTGAGGGTCACCTACCCTTTCATTATAAGTTCTCCTACCTCATCATATTTCTTGGTAACCAGCCTGCTACGGCGTTAACTAAAATACTTAATTTTTTTTATAAATCTGACTCACAAAAGGTCAAATATAATTATTTACTTTAGCAAACAATACGTTTTGGCCTAGTGCCCCTCAGACCGTCTTCAGGTGTTTTTAACCGTAACAGGATGCTGGGTCTTGTCACAGAATCTTCAGTAATCACTGAAGACAGCCAAGACAGTCATACTCGACCACGAGTCACTACCATGATGATGATTTAATTATTGAAGTTTTATATTAAGTGCATTACGACCGAGTGTCTCTCAACACTAGGCCGAAACATAGTGTAGAAACATAAAAAATCTACTAAGATGAAGACGAAAGTCCAAATAATAATGATAATTCCTAATTTACGATGCCTCATCTCATAAATTAAAATAAACTTTAGCAAATAATTTTTGAAAAATGTTTTAACTATAGTAACGTCATAAAAAAGAAGGATATAGGTATTATTGACCCCCTCCTCCAATACCTAAGACAATACTATCGACAACACACTGTAGTTTGGAAAATGAGAGAATGTGTGCATATTATTAAATATATTTTCATATTTTAGATTTTTGATTTTTTATGAATTTTTTTAGTTTTTAACATGTAGCTTTGAAAATGAGAGAATTTTTACTTATTAAATATATCTAAAATATATTTAATTTTATATTTTCTTTAGTTTTCAAACTATAGTTTTGAATATGAGAGAATTTGTACATATTTTTTACTCTGTAAAATATTTATAATTTTATTTTTATACATACACAAGAAAGAACTTGATAAAATAATGCAAAATTAAAACAAATCTTGGACAATATAATATTTTTTACTTTAATCCTTAAATACTAATTAAAATCGTTTAAAATTCACAATATTTTAGTTATAGGCTAATTAAAATCAATTTTCTTTATTCCTCTCTAACTAGTCATACCCTCTACCTCACTAGTTCCATGTTTGATGACATACAAGATTTTATTAAGTATTTTCACGAGAGTTTACCTTAGATGATTGCCTCGCATTTGAATCATAAAAAAGTTGATACCTTTTTTGAAAATCTTGAACAGAACCTGCAGGTTTTAAAACACTAAAAAATATCCTTCCTCAAATGATTCCAATGATCTTTGAGGCCAGTGTGAATTTAATCCCGAGTAACAAAAGGCTTTCTTTGTACCTTTCTGCTTACTCCCCTTCATATTTTTTGTTTAATTTTCTTTATTGACCACATCTTGGCAGATATGATATTTACTTGGTTATCACCAACCCAAGTTTGGCACAAGGCCATTTTTACGTGCTCTTACCCGGGCTTTTTACATTCGGTGTTACCCTTTACCTAGGTGAGCTGCTCTCCTGAGTTAACGAGTTCCATTTGCCCGAGGCAGCTATAGGTGAATGCAATGGTTTTCACTGGGATTTGAACTCGCGTACTACGATTCCAGAGCCTGAGCTTTTACCAATGCTCCAACTTTGCTGCTCATGCTAATATCATAATACCATTGTGTTGCCCTTCACCTAGATGAGTTGATTTCCCGAGTTAATGAGCACCATTTACCTGAGGCAGTTAAAGGTGAATAAAAGGATTTTGACTGGAATTTGAACTCGCGTACTATGATTCCAGAGTCTAAGCTTTTACCAATGCTCTCTGCTCCACCCTTGCAGATATCTTTAATTCAGTATGTTGTGGGGTGGCTGTTTGTTTACATCTAGGGGCTGCAAGGCAAGACTTATTCAGTGGAGAGGTTGCAATGTTACTAAGAAGTATCTGCATGCACTACTGCCACTGACTGACTGTACAGACAGAGGTGAGGTGACTGAGGTGACTAGTTAATTTGTTGTTGCTATATACTTAATAACAAATTTCCTAAAAGTAATTTTTATATAATTAAAAAAAGATTGTGTACATTCTGCTATTATTTGTGACAATTATTATGTAATTTTCAGAATGCATTTTGATTGTTGAAACAGTAAAAATTTCACACACTAAAAAAGTTCTTGTAAAATAATGTTATGTTTTGTGTTTATTATTATTTCTGTATGTGAAAAAAAACAAAATAAATTTGAAATTATAAAAAGAAACCTAATAAAAAATTATTTTAAACGAAAAGAAATAAAACAACAAAGTTTTATTTTTTCTACGTAGCCTTAAATTCGAGTAAATGTTATTAAAATTAAAAGTTCAATTTTGTTGGCCTGGCTGGGTCGTTCAGAATAAAATTATGAATACAGAAGAAACACCAAAACAAAACCTAAAAACTATTTTGCAACGTTAAATAAAAGATAATTTTATTGATATTCAACAATCAGCTTAAGATTATATGCGATTGTAATTTTTTAAAATAAAAAAAAATCATAACAAAATTGAATATTAAAGAATATTAAAAAAAAAAAACTTGTTATCGTTTAAATCGGAGTTACTTCCCTTTAATTTATAGGAAACGTGAAACCACAACCACTAAACCAAACATTTAATTAATTTAGATATCTTCATAAAAAAGCTTGTTAAAAGCAAACCAGATAAAATTAGTTAGAATAGAATTATTATTAGAATTTTTTAGTAAAAATAACTAATTATAATTAGTTATTTAGAACATAATTTAACTTTAAGATTCAGCTAAGGTTGTTTTTTGTTAAATGGTCTAAAAATATTCGATTCTCGAGTGAACTATAAGCAAATTAAACAAATGGAGGATTTTGCCGTGTGGTGATTTACGTGAGTAAATATCATTTTTTTTACTTAAAAAGTCGCTTTCTTTTTTATTATTTAACTTTTTTTGTCCACATAACTGATAAAGATAGCCAGTTAGTGCAGAAAATTAAGGCTTTTATTGTATTTTGTGAGGGTTATTTCAGATAAAACAACTCTTTTTCTCATCAACAACGAAGGCAAAACCAAGTTTTCTCTCCCTTGTCTTAAAAATAATTGCTGCGCCAAAAAAAAAATCGTTTTCGGTTGAAGATTTTGTTTTAAATTTCCAAGAAAGTCGCATTGAAGACGACAGTCTTTGCTATAAATCGAATTAAAACTGTTTAAGGTTTGTGTAAAAGCCAGTGAATATTGTTTTTATTTTAATCGTAAAAAAAACAAGCTAGAAAAGTGAATTTCGACATCGAAGTATCTTTTCCACTTAATTTTCAAACATGTCGGCATGTGTCCGTTTTTTGTGTCAGACTTCCGTTACAAACAATTATTTTTATTAAAGTTTTTTCTTATTTTATTTTAATTTGATAATTGGTAAATCTATTATTAGTTAAACCTAATTTATTTTTAAAATGAATTTTACTTTAGGTATTTCACTAACGGAAAATTTTCGAATTTATTTTTGTATGTAAAACATTGCCGGTCGGTTTCCCCCCCTTTGTAAACCGTAATTAAACACAAACAATTGTTTTTTAAATCTTATTTTTAAAAAAGCCTAAATTTTGTTGGTTATATTTTAAGATTATATTCTATTCTATTTTATTTTTAAATTTTGATTTATCTTAATTATAAAAAAAATAGGAGTTAAATATTTTTAAAAAATCTTAAAATCTTAAACTCTATATTTACAAGAAAGAAAAAAAACGGTTATCTTCCCTTCGTTTTTTCGACTTGAAATATTCTTTTTTTTTTTCAAACTTATCTTTTAAATAAAGTATTGTTTAAATGTAACATTTAAATTCGACGATATTTTTTTATTTCGCATCAAAGTTATAATAAAATTTATGGACTAATTTATAAATACGAATAAAAGAAAAATTATTTGAAAAGTGATATTCATCTCTTTTTTTTCTTGCGGAAAAAAAACCGATTTAATAAATGAGGGACCATTAAAAAATATCTAAATTTTTTTCCAATAGAAAAATCGGTACTACTGGAGATTATAGTCCCTAAGGGTCTAATAATAGTATTTGATGGTTCTTTGGTTAGTGACCGGTCCCCAGGCGTGTTTATATTTTTTAGCACTATTCAAAACGTAAGTAAATATGTAAATGTTTGTAAAAGTGGGAAAGAAAATTTATTACAAAAAGTTTTTATTTTCGCACCATTTAATAGTTTTTTGTTAAGAAATGTTTGTAAAAATAAGAAATTATCTTTAAAAAAATGCACAATTCTAATTTATCTTAAAATTTTGAATGTTGCGAAAAGATCTTTCTAAAACTGGGGAAAAAATTTATTACTAAAACATTTTATTTTTCACACTTCAACAATTAACTTTAAATCCTGACCTATCAAAATTACCAAATAGTCACTCAGTCGTTATATTAGAGGAACATATTAAAGCCAAAATCATTGGTGTGCCATTTTTACTTTAATGTTGTCAGGGCTGATATATCGGCCTCTTGGGATCCAAAATGTTAAAATGTTTTGAATGGTGCGAAGAAAAAACAAAAGCAAACAAAAAATGTGAAAAAACATGACGTGTTTAGTGTTTGCGTGCACTGCACTGTGGCTATGCTCTGCCTCTGTGGTGGCACTCGTGCGTGCACTCACTGCACATTTGCCGACCGCCGAGTACCGGTCATTAAACAAGGATGTTTGCTCACTCGCGCGACCTGCGATTAGAACTTATAGAACTCTGGGACCGAAAAATCTTCCCTGATAAAACTTAAAACAAACTTGAAAAAAAAATGCTTGATTGCAAGATGCTAGATTGAATGGCAGAAAATTTTACTTGCCGTAAAAAAACAAATCAATCAATCATTAAAAAAAATAATTCTTTGATTTTCAAAGCAAATTTTGATAAATTGAACGAAGCATGAAATTTAGTTTTAGCACTTGAAACTTTAAATTAAATCTAACATGAATTTTATTTGCAAATATTTTTCAAACATTTATATACACATTTTACGTGTATTAATTTTCTTAATTTTGTGTTTTTTTTGTGTAAACACATTAAAAATCCTAATGAAACTAACTTTAAAATACACCGGCCGCCGTTAGATTTAAATTTTGAAATCATTTGTTTGTTTTATTTTTTATTTAAAAATTTAATAAAAATAATATTTACTTCGATGTTTTAATGAAAACACACACACAAACTCACCAGTGAGTGCATTATTATTTATGTAATATTATTTTGAATTAAGACCTTGTTGATATCATAACAGCTTGTTTTCTTTTTATTTACAAACAAACTCTTCTTAACCGTGTGCGAGTCGTATTTAAAAAAATATTTATATTTTTTATGCATATTTTTGTCTAATTATAAGGAACGAATAATATTTGTGATATATTTTAGAAAATGAATTAAATGCAAGCAACAACATAGCAACAAAAACTATTCCTGGGTTACTGATGTTTTGTTGAGGGGCGGATGGAGACTCTTTCTCCTCCTTCACTGACTTGTTGGTATCGAGTTGCCGTTGCCGCCGCTTTAAGGCTGGGCTACTTCTACTAGAGAATAAGAGAAGAAGCAATACCAGATTTGATTTCCCCGCATATCAGTCGAGTCAAGAATTTTAAAGAAATTTTAAAAAAGCCCCCCCCCCAAAAAAAAAAAAAAAA
>JAUZSX010316183.1:0-11951 GCA_034780655.1 Idiosepius hallami | reverse complement strand
GAATATATAAAGCCCGGGTGAGGGCACGTAAAAATGGCCTTGTGCCAAACTTGGGAGTGCTCACCAAGTAAATATCATATTCGGGTGGAAATTTCGGTGTGTCGATTTTTGCCTTAGGTTTCTTAGGCCGATACATGAGGGTCGAAAGGGTTAAGAAGCGGAAAATAAAAATTTATCATACCACAGACCTTGGATTTCTTCGTTATTCGGGATGAAAAACGGGCGAGGCGTGTCCAATGTAGACATGGTGTTGGCTGTAGTTGCCTCGAACAGGGGTCCATATAAAGAAATAATAGGCGACCAAAAAGAAAGTCAATCCGACGACCAACCCCAAATATATCGATACGAAAAAGGCCTTGTATGATAAGATCTGCAGTTTACTGGGTGGTAAGTTTGTTGAGATGGAACCGGCATATTTTGGTGGGGCCGAGGATTTTCTTCGCGGAGCTTCAGATTCTTCAATGACAGTCTCAGAAAATTCTACACTAGCCATTTTAATATCTGCGGTAGGTTTGCTGTTGAGAACGATTTATTTTAATGTCTCTTCGTGTGATAGAACAAAAAAAACTGAAACTAATATGTTCAATACGGTTTTATTTTTTTTAGTTTTTTTAGTTTTGTGCACCCGGATAAGCCAGAAGTGTTAATTTTTTTTTATTATTCATTTATTTATTTAGTTATTTAGTTATTTAAATCGCCTAAAAGATTAGGACGGATCAGAAGAGTTTAAATTGCCAAAATGGCTGCCCACTACAGCGTTTGTTTGAATATTTTTTTTTCAGTGAATTTTTGTGGGTAATTTTTTGTCCTTGGTTTAAAAGTGGATGGATTTATTTGAAAGGTTAAAGGATTATCAATCAGGAGAAAAAGAATTACTTAAGAGGTTTAAACGGACTTGATATTTAAATGTTGTTATTTTAAAATATATATATATATATATATATATATATATATATATATATACATATATACATAAATATACAAACATATATCGAGGGGGAGATAGGCAGAAAGAAGGATGATTGATAGATTTATATTTCAATAGTGATAATGATTTTCGAATTATTCCTAACAGTAAATTTTTTTGGTAATTTTCCGAATTACAATCTGTGAAACTAAGGAAGGAGCCTTGCGGCCCCTAGGGAGCTTGCGGGCCCCTCTCCCCGCAATTGTGGGGTCTGTGGAGGCCCTAAGCACAGCCCTGTGCATTTCTAAAATTAACACAAATTCTCTGATAAAAATTGGACAGCGAAGGTAGGATGGCGGTAAAAGTTTGGATCCTGTAATCATATTACACAAGAACAAATCCCAGTCAAAAACGATTACATTCACTTTCAGCTGTCTTAGGCAGATGAGACTCATTAAATCAGATAAGTAACTCCTCTAGGTGAAAGAATAAGACTGATTACAAAAACCTTAATAGATGAGACCCGTTAACTCATTAAGAGCAACTCATTTAGGTGAAGAATAACACTGATTACAAAAGACAAAGAGAGAAAATGACAGAACAAAAGAGAAAGAAAGAAAAAGAAAAAAAAAAGAGAAAGAGAGAAGTGGAGAAATTTTTTTAAAGATAAAAGAGTAAAGATATGTCTGAAAAAAAAAAAAATAATGTGACAGAGTAAAAAGAAAGATTCTGAGAGAGTCTAAAGATAAAAAGGAAGATATAAAAAATATTTACCAAAAAAAGACTGATTGAAAGAAAACAAAAAAGCAGAAAGATGGGTAAAGGGTTAAAAAGAAACATAGTAAGAAAAAAAGAAGAAGGGCTAAAGAAGTACAAATAGCTGATAAAATAAATAACAAATATAGATAAATAAAATGAACTAAAAAAAAAAAGAGAGAGAGAGAGAATCAACTTGCTTACAGAAAATAAAGAATAGATAATTGATGAAGACTGCAAACTAGCAAAATGTAGGAAAATGACTAAAGCCCAAATTCTAATAGAATAAAAATCCCACAAGTCCAAATCAAAACACAAAAGCCTCACCTCTCTGAAAAAATACATTAAATAACCTCATAGAAATAGCAAAAAGGCACACATAAAAAAAAATATCCAAAATAAACAAAACCAACCAAACAAAAAACTGAAAAAAAAAATTCTCTACAATTAAAAAAGAAAATTCCCCAAAAATAGTAAAGAACAAGCCATGAAGGAAACCCACCAAAAACAAAAAAATATGATAAAAGCAAGGTGTAGAGCTTTTGGCCATTCAGACATATCTGCACTAATTGGCAAAACAGAACAAGCAAAATTTAATTAATAAGGCCCCCTTACCCACTCTTTACAGCATCCCAACCAACCCCTAACCAGCGCAATTGTTTTATTTCCCTCCACTCAAAATCTAACAACATTAGCTCATTAGGAAAATCATAACTGCTAACGATAGACTTTTGAAATCACTGGCAATAGACGATCAGGTGTGGAGTGGCCAATAACAATGAATCACAGCACTTGGAGATGACGACTCCATTTAACAGTCAATTATTAACAGACAATTGCTGCTGAATAGCAACATTAATCTATTTCATTTGTATCTTGATTTCTGTTTGTTCAACTGTCTCCTTCAATTTTTCAAACCTGCATATTGACTTTATATCAGAAACTTTTATAATCAAGGTCAGTTCTTTACATAGTATTCTTTATAAGAAAATTATTTTCACCTCCTTTCTTTTGAAACCTTGGGATGAGGCTTGATGAGATGTAATAATAATAGCAATGATTACAGCCGAAATGTAATGAGTTCAATAAATATAAAGACTACAAATACTCGTAATAAATATAAGTTCCGTATTTTGTGCCATAACAAAAGTAATGATTCCTATTTTTTATTCTATTCGAATGTATCAGAGGGGGGTTGGAAATTACATTGCTATGATAATTGAATTTATGCATTTATGACACAAAAGTTCAATCTCACTGTTGCAGATATTGACTGTGGGAAACTTTAATTAAACAACCCTCATCATGTATGTGCATCAAAAGCGGAGATGAGGCATTAAATGTAGAAAAAGTTGAACCGATCAAAATTCACTGGTGCCCACTGGCTGTTTACAAAGCCGATGCAGTTGATGTCAGCACAGTTAGGAGATGGATTCATTGATTTTAGAGTGGTGACAGAAAGAATGTTTTTCTATCTAATTCTTTGTTTTCTATTTTTCTTATAAACATGATCACTAACCGCACACACCTAAATCATTCTAAACATTGTGTCTTGGTCATTTAATGGCTGAAACCAGTAAAAGCATTCCAATCTAATTCATTTGAAGTTCATTTAAGTGAACTCTTCAAATCCCTGAACCTCAAGGCAATATTTGCTTTTTATCAATTGAAATAAAGTCCCAATTTTTTGTCCATTATCCTAAGTGACTGACCATTTTGGCAATTTGCCAACATACACAATGAAACAATTTATTAATTTTCTGAGAAATCATTTAGGACCCTTATTTTGTTATCCTGTACCAACCATAGAAATCAATCTAACAATACTCATAAAAAAACATTTGACTCTAATCATGGACACTGATGTTTATGTATTTAAGTTATATTTCCAATTATGGTGGAATAAGCAATTTTCTTTCTTTAAATCAAAGTAGCACAAATCATACTTTTCTTTTTTTTTTCCCTTTTACTTCTGAACCAATACTGAAACCATAATTTTCCAGTGACAGATAGTATAAATAACCTATAATATCGTAAAGTTTGCCAATTTTGCTGAAAACTATTTACGTCTAATAATACCAGACCTTCATAACATATTATATTGTAGCTATTTTGCCCACTATACTAGTCTAGAAATATCAAAACCTAATTAGTAACTCTGTTGTTCCAATGAATCAGAGGGGATTGCATTGTTATAATGACTGAATTTATGCATTTATAACCTAAAAGTTGCAGATATTGATGGTGCTAGACATTGACTTCCATCAAAAGCAGAGATGTATAATTGAATTTCTCAGTGCAGAAAAAATTGAACTGATCAAGATTTTTCACTGAAAATTGTTGGATATTTCTCAGGCACATGTCAGCACAGTTAGGGGATGAGTTTGTCGTTATCAGAGTGGCGACAAAGATCTAAATAACAAAGCACACTTCATATAGAAAAATAAACAGCTTTGTTTCTTGCAGGCAAAAGTGCATTGAGAGAGGTGGTGACTATGTAGAAAAATTAATAAAGGAGCACAAATATTAGATTGTTTTAATAATATCACTCCAATTTTTATTTCTCTTCGACCATTAGACAATAACTTGAAAAAAATAGGTAGAAACTTTTCGAATGACTCTCGTCTTCTATGGCACATTTAGCTATCTTTCTTGATCACTTATCCAGTGAAGTTTAATAGCATAACAGCAATATTTTGGTAATAATTGAATTCTTAGAAGAAATTATAATTTGAGGGTTTTTTTAGCCCTAAATAACATACCAAATCCAGTCATATTTAAGGTATTAAAAGTTTAATCTTTTAAAGACATGATTTGTAAACAAATTATTTTTCTGGTAAATAAAGCAATATGTAAGGGCATAACAATATGTTGGATTAGTATTTGATTGTTTATCTTAATTGTTTAGATAGATGAGGAACAACAATTACTGTTACACAATGGGAGCTCCCCTCCCAACCAGGGATAGTCATTATGTCAGTAAGAGAGAGCGACTAATATCATATGATGATGGTCAAAGTCATGTGTTAGCTATATTTTCTTTTTTTTTTCCAGCCTTGTGATGTGCCTGTGAAACCAGCCAGGCACATTTTGCCAAGCTCTGTATGCTGCAAGCTTGTTAAACAGGATAATTGTTAATTATAAAACATGAAAAGTAAATATCATACATAAGACTTTACATCTTTGGACCATGACATAAAAAGCAATAACTATAGAAAAAGACTAGACATAATTAGTAAAACTACAAATTATTCAGTTAGAACTGTTCTATTAAAGAAACATGGAAGACCAAAATATCAGCTGTCTTCTTTTTTAGCTAAGTTGCCAGGGCTGATATATTGGCCTTTCAAGGTCCAAACGAGTAATGTCTTAAGTCTTTCCTGCTTGTTCTTGTTCCCTGCCATGGGTGTTTGCTTTACAGCTCAGGCCGAACAAGACACTCAATGAATAAGTGACCAACAGCAGCC
Source organism: Idiosepius hallami (assembly GCA_034780655.1). Lineage (NCBI taxonomy): Eukaryota > Metazoa > Mollusca > Cephalopoda > Idiosepiidae > Idiosepius > Idiosepius hallami. The sequence goes on along the minus strand of JAUZSX010316183.1, from coordinate 6,821 downwards.
ATGATGAAAATAACAAGTTCATGTGTATAAGAAGCCAAGGAAAATTTTCAAGAAGTCTATCCGATATTCACCTAGCAACATTATGCCCCCTTCCGCAGAATTTGCCTTCCGACCCCTCTATGCACAAAATGCACATTGCATCTCCTCTAACATACTGAATAATAATACAAAAAATAGTACTTTAAACAAAATAAACATTATCTTGAAACAAAAAGAAATGGAAGAAATTTCAGAATTGGTGTTTAAAAGCTTTACATAATGAATGTTTTCACAATTTTTAGCTATTTTTTTTGTATATTCCAGATATTTTTATAGCCATTTCAATGCATTTTGGCTCTCAATCTTCTACAAAGTTTCTAAACTTTTGGACCCTGACATAAAAAGTGATAACTAGTAAAAACACAATAAGCTTAGTTAACAATTTGCAAATACATCACCCTTTCAGAAACCAAAGGATTATAACCTGAAGTATTTTTCTCTGCATAGCTTGATATACTGTCAAAAAAGAGATTTTAAAAGTATATTAAGATGATTTTGGAGTATATTAAAAGGATGGTGTGGTGCTTATATTGAATTTTAAACAAAAGTTCATGCAATATACTTTCTTCTCACATTCATTAATTGGAGTAATTATACTTCAAAAATAAATTATTGTTATTTTAGAATAAGGAGTCACTTTCAAATCATTCTGTATATTAAATATTTGTAACATCACTTTCTTAAAAATAAACAATTTCAATAGATTTAACATCATCTTAAAATGATTAAGAGAACATCATCAACAGATGCAAACATTCAATTTCATTTTTTTTTCTTAATTTATGTCAAATGTTGACCAAACATATAACAGACATGTACTGACATAGCGATTTCTTTTTTTTTTTTTAAAGAGAGAAAGAAATGATGTCATCCATCCTAAATTAAAAATGCTGTTTCCATCAAATAACAACAATCGCTTCTTATGCCACACTTATTCAAAAACATGCCAATGCCCTGTCCCACCAGCTCGGTATATAAATGGAAGCAGGGAAGGGTTACTGATGGACACAACCTTTTCAGAACCGCCATAATATTGAAATGGAGCCAAAAGCATTCGGTCCAAATGAAAGTATGCCAAGTCAATATTTTTTTTTAAAAAAATGAGAGAGATACTTTTCATGGGAGAAAATAAGAAAAGGATTGGAAGAGAAGTAGAGGAATGGAAAGGGAAAAAGAGAAACTGTGGGATAGGAAAAAGAGAGACATGCAATGGGGGAGAGGGAAAAGAAACATTTTTTACTCTAAGAAAAAAGAGCAAAGAAGAGAAAGAAAGAAGTGGGCATAAACATGGAAAAAGGGAAAAATATACATTTTTTACTTTAAAAAAAAAAAGAGGGGAGAATAATGAAAAGGAAGATAGAGAGGAGGAATAAAGAGAAAGAAGTTAGTATGAAAATAGAAAGAAAGAAATAAAAACAGACATTTTTCACGTTAAGATAAAGGGAAAATGAGATGAACATAAAAAGAACGAAAAGAAAGAAAGAGACACAAAGAGAATGTGAGGAAAAGAAGGATGTGAAAGGGAGTAAAAGTTTGGAAGAGAAAGAAAGGGTGAAAGAAAAAGTTTGATGACTAGAAGTAAAAGGCAAAAGTGCAGCAAGGCAAAGAAGGGGAGAGTGATAAATAGAAAGACTTTGAGAGTTGAAAAAATAGAAACAATGGTAGAAAGGATGGAAATAGGGAAGTGGAGGTAAAATGGGAATCAATTAGACAGAGAGAGTAAAAGATGTTAATGGTTAAATAATGTAAGAGAATGATGAAAAATATTGGACATGGAAAAAGAATGAAAAAGACAAGGAAAGAGGAAAAGAAATAGAGAGGACAAAAGAGAAGGGAAAAGACAAGAAGGAGAGAAGGAAAAAGAAAGGAAAAAGGGGAAAAAAGAAAAGGAAAAGAGAAAAGAGAAGGGAAAAAGAAAGGAAAAAGAAAAAAAGAGAAGGAAAAAGATAAAGAAAAGGAAAAAAGGGAAGAGAAAGAAAAAAAGAGAAGAGAAAGGAAAAAAGAGAAGAGAAAGGAAAAAAGAGAAGAGAAAGAAAAAAAGAGAAGAGAAAGAAAAAAAGAGAAGAGAAAGGAAAAAAGAGAAGAGAGAAGAAAAAAAGGGAAGAGAGAAGGAAAAAAGGGAAGAGAAAGACAGAAAAGGGAAAGAGAGAAGAAAAACAGGGAAAGAAAAACAGAAAAAGGGAAAGAATGAAGGATAGAAAGGAAAGAGAGAAGAAAGAAGGTAAGGAGATAAAAAAGAGGAAAATATGTATTGAATGAGGAAGAGTCATTGTTAAGGCTCTGGTTGGGGTGAAATATGGGTAGGAGCATCTCCCCCAAAAATGGGGGTTGATGGGTCATTGTACATAGGGTGGCTGTGGGAACTGAATGATTATTGTGTGCCAGAGCAAAGCTAACCAAATCAAAGTATTGGAAGAAGAATAAAAATCAATAATCCCCTCATTTGTACTCTTCCATTGCCCACCAAAAAAATAGATAAAATTTAGGAGTAAAAAGCATTGGAAACACTTGCTTGCGCCTCTTCTGTGAAAATAGCGATAAGTTTATTAAATATATTTAAAAAAATATTTCCATATTTCCTCAAATAATATTATTACTAAATTTACATTGGGAATATGACAACAAACTGAAACTCAGCACCTACAGGTTTCTCTTGTGTCTTACTGAGTATGGTTTTTCCCTCTTAAATATTATCACTCCCTGACTTGCTTGAGCTCATAAGAGACATGACATTAAACTGCAACTGTAAAAAGTTGAAGCCAGTGAAACATAGGGTTATTTCCCTGAAATCATAATATGTGAGTTCAAATTGTTTAGAAAACTGTATGTATTTCCTTATTCCCCCTATGCAAACAGATTTATTTAAAGAACTTGTTGAGAAAAAAAAAGTGGGTCATTGAAAAACGATTATTCTTGGCATTAAATTGGGCAAAGAAGTTTGATATGCTGTTAAAAAAAAATTAATAAAATCATGAATCAGGCTGTAAATTACTCCTGGACGTCTTGCTACAAAATTTGTTAGGAAATTATCATTACTTTCAACTCATCTTTAATCCATTGTGCAGTAAGGATGGAGGATGACATTAAACTTTAATTAGGGATGAGAATCAAAATGATTATTTGAAAATAGAGAACATTGTTAGAGAATATTTAGTTGAACCTTAAAAATCCTTACTCTTTATCTTCCTGTAGTCCATACTTGGCATGACACTAGACTGCAAATCAAATAGACACTACAAAACAGTCAGAAAATCTTAGAAAATAAGTATTATACTTTAGACATTGTTTTTACCCATGTACCTCCCAATGTACTTTTTTCACATTATGTAGGAGCTATTACTTTCAATAAATCTGAATAGGGTATGTTTTGGGTTTTGTTAGTTGATTTGTATGCATATTTATGCAGGAATTTACCCATAGAATTACATGATGTTTACCACAAAGGTTGAAAATAGGCCATTGAAAAATAATTACAATTTAATGCTAATCAGGATTGCAGACCAGATCCAAGATCTTTTTGAAGATAGATATCATGACAATATATCAGAACTCTCTTAAGTTCTTTCTGGTTATTATTTACATAATTATTAAAATTTCTAGACTGTAAACAAAATAATTCTAATTTCCAGTCACGGGCATTATGTACAGGATTTAATCTCAGCTGATAGATTTACTTTTAATGATAGATTATGGTATTTTTTTTTTTAGATAAGGGTTGGTATTATTAAAAAGGAACAAGTCCCAAAGCAGTGTGTGTAAGTGCTTGGACTTTTGGAAAACTGGAGTTCAAATCCTAGTTGTTCTGCTACATTTTTGGGCGAATACTGTTTAGTATTCGCCCAAAAATGTAGCAGAACATTGTGGAAGGTATGATTCTCCTAGAATTTGTTAACTAGTACTTCAAAAGTTCTCATACAAATGGAATCCAAGCATGTTAAAATCCCCAAATAAGAAATATAGATACTCTTATGAAGAAAAAAAAATCAAAAACAATAAAAACAGTTATGGATGGGTTGAGATTCCCAACCAAAATTGTTGCCCTGTTCTGTTTTTTAATTTAATGATTTAATAAAAATAAAGAGAACTACAGTCCGTGTAATAGATATGCATAAGTTCAGATACATTTTAAAGAAGGATATATTTTATTAAAGGGGAAATAATTATTTATATTTATTTAATATATAAAACTAGCAGCTTTTATTTGTTTTATGAATTGCTAAAGGAACAATAGTTCTGCTTTTTAACCAGTTCTAATGTAGGATTCCTACTGTTCCCAAAGGTATTAGCCCCTAAAATAAATATCACAGACTTATTGATATTCAAAACACATATATTATGATTCTAAAGTTGAAGAACTTACCACTTCCACACTGACTTCTCTCATATTTTTGAAAGGAAAAAGAAATGAAATAGTTAAAATTAGCAATTTTTTTTTCTTTGTCCAATAGATAAAAGGGAAAATAAAAGAATATGAAAAAGATAATTTGTTTATTTTGAATACAAAAACATTGTTTTCATATAAATCTTGAGATGTGTGGTATTTGTTTGAAGAAAAAAAAAAGGAAAGAAAGGTGAATGCAGGGGTCAGCACCAGAACAAAATAATAGACAAGCAAAATAATATTAGAAATTATTTTGGCTTTTAAAGAAGTGAAAATATCTAAGAGATAATACGTGAATAGATTTGAAATTAATGACAGATACCTCAAAGTATAAGAAAATATTTTTGTTCAAATTTATAGAAGAGAAATTTTCTTGTAGAAATTTTTCTATTATTATTCTGCTTGTCTGGCCACTAAACTTGATATTTGATCAGATATTGAGACATTAACTGAGAGAAGAACATATATTGTTTTTTGTTAAAATGGTGTTTAGTTGCCATAATTTCTTCTACGATACCAGTTTACACTAGAAAAGAAATGAACAACTTTTCTGGTATAAATACATTTTATACTCATTGGCTTAACAACTTTTAAAAGCAGGAAATGGTTTTGGATGGCCGAGCTGTATTTCATTTGGTTTGTTTTTTCAGCGAGATTGATGTTTTTTTTTTTATTAAGTCAGTTTTTAACATTGTCAACGAATGGACAGAAATATCTATAATCTTCAAAAAAAAGATCTACATGTAGAAAATTTTAATACTGTTCAAGAATATTTCTAAATTTTGTTTGTATGTTGCTACAGAATTTTTATTTCTTGTAACATATAGCTATGAACTTATGCATTAGATTTATTTTATTGTTTTTACTTACACTTTGACAAATAGCCAACTTAAAACAAAAATACTGCAAAGTAAATCTTGATAATCATTTAATTTCTGCTAGTTCAAGATAACTTGTGGAAATTTAGAAATAAGTGACAGATAACAAGAATATAATGAATGTTAAGAGGCATAAAATAAATGAAAAATACCTCAAATTAATATTTTCATATAAATATAACTATGATTGCTGAAATTAAATGCATAGAGTAAAGGGCTATAAACAACCAATACCTCAGCATTCAAGAAATTATCATTATTATTAATTAAGAATTAAGTATGAAAGAATAATAATGATTAAAAAATAAACAATTATCATTACAAACAATAGATAGAGAGGAACAAATTACCTCTTTTTATTATTTACGCTTGATTCTTAATTATTTTTTTATTCCTTTCTCTCACTTGGCAAGAGATTTAAAATTATATATATATATATATATATATATATATATATACACAGTAAAATAAATAAAGGAACTACCAATGGGGAAGAAAGAAAACACACAAAAAAGTTGTTTTTGCATTACTAAAGTTTCATGGCTCTGGGTTATAATGAGAAATGACAAAATCTTTTCACATCGGATGATTGGGTATACGCATAAAACCGTAAAAATGCAAAAATCTCTTATGCTTTTTTAGTCACTAGCTAGTGGCTTTTATTTATACATAAAACATTTTTTAGTTGATCATCAGCTTTTAGTTGACCTTTTAGTTATTTAACCAGCGGGCTTTCTGTTTGTGTTGTTTTTTTTTCAATATCTATCTTATCATTATAGAAACATCAAATCTGTCTACGTGATCAAAACTACATCTCAGTTCACATCAAAATTCTCAAATATATTATTCTACTCTTTCATATCTTGTAATGATGCGACGGTGGAGCATTGGTAAAAGCTCGGGCTCTGAAATCGTATTACGAGAGTTCAATTCCCAGTCAAAACCATTACTTTCACTTTACCAGCCTCGGGAAGATGGGGCTCCTTAACTCGGGAGAGCAGTTCATCTAGGTGAAGGGTAACACCAAATGTAAAAAGCCCGGGTAAGATCACATGAAAATGGCCTTGTGCCTAACTTGGGTTGGAGCTCACCAAGTAAATATAACATCTTGTAATGAAGAGCTATTGTAAGATCCTAGGAAAAGGCTTTCTACTATAAAAACTTTTTCTAGCTTGTAACACCCTAAGTGTTAATCAGTGTAAGCAAAGATGGGATTCAGCCAGTTTGCACGAGCTTAAAATATTAGGAGTTTGGTGAACTGGTTGTTAAAATTATTTTATTTACACTATTGCATATTACTTTGTACACCCTAATAATGCATATTGCACAAATGAATAATATGAAAATCATACAATTAGATAATTCCTTCAATTGCTTCATTATGGTACATTATCCTGATGCTAAAAAAATTGAATATTATCAAAATAATTATGAATGAATTTTTACTCAGAATAGTTGCATATTTTAAAAATTCTATAACTTCATTATATAAGATTCTTTATTCTTATTAACATAACAGTTTA
>JAUZSX010316172.1:0-11952 GCA_034780655.1 Idiosepius hallami | reverse complement strand
TTACGTCTTGCGCGCTTGTACGACACGCACAATCCGCTCTCGTTCCAGCTAGACGTGTTAATCAGTGACAAGCCGAGATACGTATATATATATATGAGGTTATTTATCTTCTGAATAATAATAGATTAATGAATGGAATGGTAGTGAAAACTGTCTCTATTATTTACTCCTATTTTGTACGTCTAAACATTAATATATTTCCTTAATTCTTTTTTTAAAAAGAAATATAACCCGTAAAATCACGAAGTTTGTTAATTATTTTCCATCTTTGTTTGTTGGTATTGGCGGGAAACGCCATTTTGAGATTCACTTGAAATAAACGACGCAGACTCCTCTCAATGCATTCAATACTGTTAGCAGAATGGATTTTTTTACACTTGCTTACAAGCCTAGTTAGACTTAAAGAAACTAAACCTATTGAATGTAAATTTAATTTTCGTATGGACATGACCCTGCCCTACCACTGTGACCTTATCAGAAATGATGTCGCAATATAACGGAAAAAGCCGATATATAAATTATGCATTCATCGAATAGAAATAAACGTTGGAAGAGGAGCAAATGCAGCCAAGACATAAAAATGTTTCTTTCTACAAATAGAAAATTGTTCGCTTATTTTTACGCGAATTCCTATTGCAGGAAAGATCAATAGGTAATTTTATAAATATCGGATTCGTATATAATGTTGAATATCATCGTTATAATGCACACAGTCAATCTTGAAGATGACTAGTTGGGGCCTCCGTACTTTCACCTTATCTCCAGATTCGGTTTCGCAGCTTTTTAGATGTAGTATATTGATATTGGATTCGTATATAATGTTGAATATCATCATTATAATTCAGACAGCCAATCTTGAAGATGACTAGTTGGGGCCTCCGTACTTTCACCTTACCTCCTAACTCGGTCGTGGAGCTTTTTAGATGTAGTATATTGATATTGGATTCGTATATAATGTTGAATATCATCATTATATGCAGACAGTCAATCTTGAAGATGACTAGTTGGGGCCTCCGTACTTTCACCTGATCTCCAGACTCGGTTTCGCAGCTTTTTAGGTGTAGTATATATTAATTACGGATTCGTTTATATACGTTTATATATGGTATTCTTCAATTGTCACCCATCTAACTATTGAAGATAATCGACGTTGCTTAACTTCGGTTATCTGGCAGGGAACAGTGTCTCTTACCTGACTTGATAGTACACTACTACTAGACATTGATAATGCTCTTATTTTGGATAGATTACCAAAAAAAACTGATTTTATTTTACCGATGTTAGTTTAATGGACCTAAGTATTTAAAACATTAGTACACTAAGCTAAACAGAGAAAATAGAAATAAATAATAGGAAACTGAACTCCTATACATTTACACATTTATTATATTTAAAAAATATAGACTTCATACAAAACATAGAATAAACAGTTCAATAAACTCACCAAATGGTGGAAGGGTTCATGTATTTATTATGAGGTGGAAATAATTTTCTCCTCTCTCTGAGAAGGTCTAGGAGATGTCTTCCCCTAAGGCTGGGCACAGATTTATCTTTCACTTCAAACTACATTTTTTTATCTGGACACAACAAACGGATTTTTCCAAACGTGGCGTCCACGTCAAAACAAAACGTGTCTATGGTTACTATTGTATTGAGATACAATTTGGCTCAAGACCGATCTGGGAGGTGGAGTTGCTAGTCGGGCAGGTCGTACATCTAACACTTAAACTTAACTAGACTCTTTTGTGACCCATTCACTTCTCATAATGATTGAATGCATTTATCCATCGTCACAACATACACGGTCACCAAATTACCTCATTTACTTAATGGACTGATCCTACTTAAAATGGTCTTCAATCTAACACTTATCCTTAACTAGACTCTTTCGTGACCCATTCGCTTCTTACAATGATTGAACGCATTTATCCATCGTCACAATCAAAATACTTCACTTACTCAATGGACTAATCCTACTTAAAAAAATATCCCCAGCGTTGACAATATTTACATAGGATGACTGGGAGCGGGACAAAAAAACCCAAAACGAAAATTAGAAAAGTTAAACAAAATAAAATTATTGTTTGGTTAGTAATACACCCTTTCCCTCGCTATTGGGGAAGCTAGCCTACTGTTTTCCGGGTATTACACCGAAAAAAAGTAGGTCATAACATCTAGGCGGGGCATAGAAGAGCTAGCTTATTAACGGTACAAATAATAATAATAATAATAATAACATAACGTCTCTATGGTTACTATATGTCCGCTACACCGAAATTCAGTCTTTTTACCAAAGACAATGTCATAGAACTCAAGACTGAAAAGCCACAAGAAATATTTAAATTGAAATGAAACCATTAAGAGGCTAGCCCTTCAAAGTTCTAATTCGATCGAATGAGGTTCCCTAATTTTTGGCAGGAAATACACTCTTTCGAGTCTGATGTACAGTGAGAATTAACGCATAAAATAAAATGTAATGAAAGCCGGCCATATTAAAATGAGTTCGATCAAATTGAGGCAATTTTGGACAAGACAGAGCTGATTTTATCAAAAGGAGAGAGAGAGAGAAAGAGAGAGAGAGAGTAGATAGATAGATGGATAGATATATATATATATATATATAGTTTAATAATACAAGACAAATCTGATTTTATCAGAAAGAGAGAGAGTAGATAGATAGATAGATAGTGAGAAAGAGAGGGAGAGAGAGTAGATCGATCGATAGATAGATAGATAGATAGATAGATAAATAAATAAATATATATATAGGTAGATAGATAGTGAGAAAAAGAGAGGGGCAGAGAGAGGGGGATAGAAAAAAGAGAGAAACAGAGAGAGGGGATAGAAAGATACAGAGGGAAAAAGAAGGGGATAGAGAGACAGTGAAAGGAAGATATATACACATGGAGAGAGAAAGAATGTGAAAAAGAGAAAGAGAGAGAGAAATAAAAAAGAAAGAAAAAGAGAAAAAGAGATAGATAGAGATAAATAACTAGATAGCTAGATAGATAGATAGATAGAGAGATAGAGAGACAGAAGGTGAGAGAAAAAGAAAGAAGAAAGAGAGAGAGAATAAGATAGATAGAGATAAATAACTAAATAGCTAGCTATATAGATAGATAGATAGAACGAAAGATAGAGAGAAAGAAAGAGAGAAAGAAAGATAGAGAGAAAGAAAGAGAGAATAAGAGACAGATAAAGATAGTTAAATAACGAGATTGATATATATATATATATAGATAGATAGATAGATAGATAGATAGAGAGAGAGAGAGAGATAGATAGAGAGATATATTTCAATGAATTCTTTGCCCTTTGTATGTGCAAGATAATATTTACACGGTGCACTTTTGATATTTAATGTACTTCGATCTTGAGATACGTTTTGATGTTGCTGCATGAACTCGTCATAGTCTCGTGTTCCTCATTTAGATCATCTTTTGTTATTGTGCTTATATCCGCCATGTTCATTTGGAGCTTTTCATTTAAGAATATAGTCTTTTTCCTTTTCTTTTTTTAAAATGTTTCTTCTTTTCTTATTTCTTACTTTCTTCTCTTTTCTCTTCTTTTTCTTCTTTTTTCTCTTCTTATTTTTCTTTTTCTTCTTTTTTTCTAATTGTTTTCTATTCTTCTTAATTTTTTTTTTTTTGCTTTTTCTTTTTTTTTTTTCGGACTTTAAATATTGTTTTCTCTTTCTTTTATTTTAACTTATTCTTTTTTTGTTATTTTTTTTTCTTTTAAGCTTTACATTCTTTTATTTCTTTATCTTTTACAACATTTTTTTTTCTTCTCTTTCTCTCTTTATATTCGGTTTAGGGGAGGTCCATTTGTTGGTAGGCACTCTGATTTCGGGATCTTAGTACGCGAGATCAAATCCCAGTCGTTTCTTCTGCTTTCAAAATTGGACTAATATCCTTAGGAAAGGTATGAATCCTCACATTCCCTCCAGCTATGAAATAAATAGCAAACATTGTGTTATTCCGTTTGTCATAGTTTGTAGGCAGTCGTACTTTAGGTTCGTAGGATTCGAGATCAAATTCCAGTCATTTGTTCTTCGTTCATAATTGTATAAATATCCTTAGGAAAGGTATGAATCCCCACATTCCCCCTAGCTATGGAATAAATACCAAAAATTGTGTTATTAAAAAAAAACTACGTGTGTATGCATAAAATGTTGTTCTCGGTATTATGCAAACCCAAAAGCATTATATGCCGTAAAACACAATTAAGTAAACAAATAAAATATTGTTTTTAATTTTTTCTTCTTACTTTCTTTGTTACTTCTTTTTATTCTTTATGTCTTTTATATCTCACTTTTTTGTTTTATTCTTCTTCCTGCTATCTTTTTTCTTCTCTATCTTTCTCGTCTTCATTTTTTCCTTGTCTTCCTCGAGTAAATTTTTACTTTTTTAAAAGTTTTTTTCATTTTCTTCATTTTTTATTTTGTTTGCTTTCTTTCTGCTTTTCTTTTATCCTTTTTTGGTAAATGTTTCTTTGATTGCCCATTTGCCGGTGATAGTCTCAAAAAATTCCCCTTCGAAAAATTGCAGTGTGCTCACTGTGGCTTCGCCGGTCGATAAAAAAAAAGAACGAATTTAAAAACAAAAGAATTAAAACTGAAACCCTAACCCTAACCCCCCGTTCTTTTCTTTAATGTTAATAAAAGGTTTTTAAAGTCGTTCTTTTCTTTAATGTTAATAAAAGGTTTTTAAAGTCGTTCTTTTCTTTAATGTTAATAAAAGGTTATTTCGTTACATTTATTTTGTTCTTTTATTCTGCCCGGTGCCATTTTTCCTAGGAACCACATTTTACACTATCACCGGCAAATGGGCAATCATCGAAACATTTACCCCTATTTTTTTATAAAGTCTTTCTTCATGTTTTTTTTTTTAAATCTAGTTTTTTAAATCTAGTTTATCTTTCTATACATTTTGGCCTTTATTTTTTTATATTGTTATTTTTTTAGATGATATATATATATATATTTTTTTATCTTGGTCTTTTTATTATTTATTTATTTATTTTGCCTTCAAAAATCCCTCTGTTTTTTATTTTCTTCACAGATTTATTAGAAGTTCGAACCGTGAAAAAACTGATTAAGCTGTTGTGTTTCTACAATTAAAAATCATTATCTCTGCTTCAGTGTTTCAGTCCCAATAAAGGATATGATATAAACCAGGTATGTCAAACATGTCGCCCTCGGGCCGCATGCGGCCCGGGGGAAGTCGAATTGTGGCCCCATGGACAATTTTAAGCTTTTCAGATTTTCGTTATATCAAAATAAAGAACAGATTTATATATCATACTAATTTCCTTTGTTATATTCTTTAGTTCAACTATAAGTACTTTTAACTTGCATTCTTGAATATGACCAAACTATTGTAGGTTTCTAAATTACCAGTAAAAGAAATATAAATAGTAATGATGTTTATTTAACGACTTTGATTAATATTGTCAGGGTGCGGCCCTCACGCCAACACAAACTGATTCCTATGGCTCAGCAAGGCTCTGAGTTTTACATGACTGATATAAACAACTAAGAATACGATTTAATATTAGTCGGTAATGATTAAGAGCACCAGACCAGTTTACAGCCGTTGATTAAATAAAAAGTTAAGATCAAAGATCTAGGTGTTTAACATCCAAAGGCTTAGAAGGTAACAATGATAAGGATGAGAACAACAGTCCCAAAATAGATGTACAATTGATCAAACATCATTTCAAGAACTCTGAGCAAATTTACAACTATTATTCAGTTATCCAGATATTTCGTTTTAATTACACGTTAAATACATGGATATTATATTTACTTGGTCAAGCACAATCTCAAGTTAAACACAGAATTATTTTTTACGAACTCATTATATCCTTTGGCTTTTTAAAATCATTTTTACCCTTCATGTAAATGGACTATTTTCTCGAGTTAATGAATCCCATCTTCCAGAGACAGAAATTAATTGCAATGATCTGGACAGGGATTTGAACTTGGGTAATTGGACTCCAGGTTTCAAGTTTTTACCAATACTCTACTCTTTCTGTGTTTAATATATGGAGTTGATTTTGTTTACCTCAATCGGTCGGGCTTGGAGGCAACTACAAAAGACATCATATTGATTTTGAACGTTGATGACCAAAACAAAAAAGATAGTCTATATATGATAGCTATGATGAAACAAGACACTGCTTATGCAGCACTAGTGGAAATCCATGTTTGTCTTATAGATTCACTTTCCTTAATATACTCGGTTGGAATTCCAGGAATTTCTAATCCTATGGCAATGGTTTAATTAGCTAATGACTACTTTTTGGTCTAGGTTGATTCTTAGGTACAAAAAAAAGGAAGAGCACAGTTCGTTAAAAGAAGAAAGGTATTCTATTTAAAAAAAAATTCTATCTTGAAATAATCTTAAGGGTTAAGGGATCGTTAAACTACATTTTGAAACATCAGAAAAAATCGAAAACAAAATAATTAGAAATTTAAACATTGTCTTGCGTTGTTGTTGTTGATAAGGAACACCTTTCGTCACCCGTTCTGGATTCGAATAATCTTCCTTTTGTCATAGAGTTTTCTTAATCTCAGATTACTCTCAGATATCCAGTTTTCTCCCTAGAGGGTAACTCTAATCGAGGACGTTTCTTTAGTATGGTCAATCATTGTGAGGTGGGATGGGGGAGAGGGAAGGTCTTTAAGTTCGAATGCTTAATGCGTTTGACTGATCATGCTACGAACGTCTATCAGCCTAGTGTGGTACCTGATATTCTTAAGGGGCCTCTCATCTTAGTACTAAACAAATTCTTCTTTTTTATTAAGGGAACCAGTACCTCTAAAGTGACTTAACTGTACACATATGAGTTATTTAGATCAGCATAGTTTGCTACCTGATATTCCTAAGTGATGAACCACCGTTGTACTAAACAAATTCTACTTTACTTAACTTCTGTGATATTAAGGGAGCCCATGTCTCTAACCTGACTTGATCGTACACATATGAGTTATTTAAAATAAGTGAGTATGGGTGTCATCGAGAATCAGAGAGTAAGTATGTGGATCTGAGAAAAAATATGAGAGTTGAAAACTGTGAAGAAAAAATATTCAACGGATACATTAACTAAAAGATATGATGTACAAACGGAATGAGGGTGCTTTCAGAAGACAATCGTAGTAGTTCAAACTGCGAAGGGAGTGTTGCCAAGTTAATCACTGTGCTACGAAATGTAGGCTAATGGTATTATCAGCGGTGGGTGATTCTAATACAGTCCGTAAAAAAAACAATAAAATGTTTCCAAGATATTCAGTGTATCGAAAAGCGTGTTCTACTGACAAAAAAAAAACTTGTTGGGCGAATCTTTTTAAGCCAGTAAAGAAGGTGTTGCCAAGATCTTCCAAGAAAAATAGCCAACTACTATTAGCCCCTAAAGGCAATTGTACTAAAGTCAGTAAATAGACCCAAGAAAGTATTGCCAAGATCTTCCAAGAAAAATAGCCTACTACTATTAGCCCCGAAAGGCAATTATATCAAAGTCAGTAAATAGACCCAAGAAAGTGTTGCCAAGATCTTCTAAGAAAAATAGCATACTACTATTAGCCTCGAAAGGCAATTATATCAAAGTCAGTAAATAGACCCAAGAAAGTGTTACCAAAATATTCCAAGTAAAATAGCCTACTACTATTAGCCGCGAAAGGCAATTATATCAATATCTGTAAATAAACCCAAGAAAGTATTGCCAAGATCTTCCAAGAAAAATAGCCTACTACTATTAGCGGAGCAGATAATGGTAAAATCGTTCATTTTATGATACAAGCATCAAATTTGGCACGAGTGTTCTCCATGAGATACTAATCAAATCTGTCCGATTGGCCAATTTAAAATTCAAGATGGTGGCCATTTTTCAAGATGTCGGCAAAATGGCCGCCTGAAATTGGCTCAGAAAAATCGTGCAAATGATGATACAAGCGTCAAATTTGCCACAGTTATACTTGCCACTAAGTATAAGAGAGATTTAACCATGTTAAAAAACAGGAAAATGTGTATCAGCATGTTAGAAAACATAGGAATCCACACTTAGAACATGTAAATCAGACATCTAATTTCAGGCGGGCAGCAGTGATTTCACGAATGTGCCTTGTTAATGCCAGACGATTATTCCTTCAAGACCCAAGATTTGGCACAATGGGGAGGACCAATATCAGTAGTGAATTTGGTGGCTCACAATAGGGTATTCTACATTAATCCTTAGAGAGGGCCAAGACGGTGTGGCCAAGATATTCCCCTTTCCAAGAATAGTATCTAATGGCAGTAGCAATGTCGGGCGATTCTATTATGGTTCGTAAAGAAGGCCTAGGCAGTGTAGAACCAAAATAATCCCTGTCCCACGAAGATTAGTTTACTGGTGTTTACAATGGTTGGCGATTTCATTCTAGTCCTGAGAAAAGCTAATAAAATGTTGCCAAGATATTAACTCAAGCAAGAATAATATTCTATTGATATTTGCTTGCTGGTGTTTTTTTCCGCTTATTAACCATTCTAGGTCAATTCATGCCGGGAAAAGTCATTTATTTTATAAAAGATCTTTTTGATCAGGCTTTGTTTTTTAATAACACAACGTGCACTATTTAATCCATAGCTGGAGGTAAACTAGGGATTCATACCTTTCCCAAGGTCATTAGTCTAATTATGAACGCATATGGAAAGACTTGGATTTGAACTCGCGTATTGCGATTTCAAAGTCTGACTGCCAACCAGTTAGGTCAAATAGATCTCCTCAATGGTATCTGTGGTGGTGCGAAATTCTTTTGCACTCTTTAGGTAGTGCCAACATAACAAATAAGGAATCAGTAGTGATTGTGATATCTGATTGTGAATAACCAACATTCAACTTTAAAATACGACGATCATGATCAATTTGTTAGTGTTTGATTGTGTGTTATAGCGGTTTCTTGTAATATTAAACCCGAAACCTGGAAAATAATAGAAAAGACACGAATTTCAGATATTGAATCTGGTTACACAGATTTAGAAACCACTAATCATTCCACAACTCACCATTTTTTTTTATTTCTCTTACTCTTACCACCCTCTATGATCTTGCCGGGTTTGACGAAACCCTTGCCTACTATTCGTATTCTCGGTTGGTTGCCGTTTAATTAGAAGATGACAAACACATCCGACACCCAAAGTTAAGGAAATAAAATAGCAATAATAATGATAATAATAATACTATTCGGTTTTCAATATGATAAAATTAAGTTTTGTATATTTTTGGAAAAAAAACCAAAGGTATTCAGGAATAATAGATTTTACACTACGTTTTTAGGTTACAGAGTCACAACATTAAGTTTTAAAAGAAAAAAATACCATAGATTTAATAATTAAAATAGTTAATATTTATTTTTTATTTAGCGACATAACGTTGCCGAGTAGTCCCTAAGAGCTGTTATATAAGAGGAACAATTTAGAGTCAAATTGTTAGTGTGTCTTCTCTTGTCTTATATCTTTAGGGCTGATATATCGGCCATTTGGAGTCGAAAGGGTTAAACAAAACATGTATTAAAAGATACACATTAACATTTTTAACTTTCTTTACATCTGGAGTGTGTTTGGATATAATGGCACACAGACACCGTAAAACATATCCTGATAAACTGCAAAGATCTCCAACAAATACGAAAGAAATACTACCATGAAAACAATCTAAAAGACCTTTTCCACAAAGTAGACCCAAACAATATCTTAGAATTCCTAAGAGAAACAATATTATATAGCAAAATCTAAAACCCTAAAAAACAAAAACAAATTTAACCAAATAACCTATTCAGCATTAAATGATCCATGAGGGTTGATATGCTGGTTAAATAAACCATCCGATCCAATTCATTGGATATAATGTATAAAGTTATAGAAACATAGCAAAGCAAATTAGGTTATTTTTATTTTATTTTTTCTGTTGTTCAACGGCATATCATACTTTTTTGAGTCATTTTAAGACCGAGAACAATTATTTTTGATAAACGTTATTTTGATCACAGACTTTTTTTAGTAATATTTAGTGACAAAATATCTGAAGATATTCAAATAAATAGTTACTAGCTTGCCGAGAATTTGAATTACAGTTTCTTAATATTTCAGAATGAAAATCAGAGTATTCGCTATATTTTCGGTCGTTTGTCCTCATTTTGGTTGTTTAGGATATTTTTTCTCACTTCACTTCAGTTAACGTCAGTGCGTTAACAGTTAACCCCAATGCGTCTCCAGGTGATTAACCACGACCTTGGGCAGGAATGCTGACTCTTGTAACCGTATCCCAGTACTCACTGCCTTCCATGGTTGTTGCCTATCAAAATTCCTATCCGAGGTCGTGGTTTATCACCTGAAAATAATTTGTGGTGAACTTGGTCGAAATGTAGTGATATAAAGCAAAATTAACCAGTCATCCCGAGGCAGGAAATATCCGTGTGTCAATTTTTCCCCGAGATAACCTGGGCCGATATATCAGCCCTTTAGGGTCGAAAGGTATAAAGGGCCGATATGTCGGAAAGGTTTAACCCTTTAAACCCTTCAGGGCCGATATATCGGACCTGAAGGCATAAGGAAAAACAAGACACGCTAATATTTCAACGTTAATATATTACACTAATATAACGGCTCTTGGTGACTACTTGGTAATTTTGATAAGTTAGGGCCTAAAGATTAATAAATATGACCTTTTTATTAAGCCCTTGAACCCCGACGTATGATAATTACCAAGTAGTCACTCAGAGTTGTTATATTAGAGGAACATATTAAAGCCAAAATTTGGGCAGCAACGGTGAAGATTTGGTAAAAGTCCTGGCTCTGGAATGGTATTACGCGAGTTCAAATCCCAGTCAAAACCATTGCATTCACTTTAGTTGCCGCAGGCAGATGGGGCTCGTTATCTAGGAAACTTATCTAGGTGAAGGGTAACACTGAATTAAAAAAGCCCAGGTATATAGAGCACGTGAAAATGGTTTTTTGCATGATTTGGTTTGGTGCTCTAACAAGTAAATATGATATTAAAGCCAAAATATTGGTGTGTTATCTTTTGCCTTATGTTGTCAAGGCCTATATGGGCCGCTAAGGGACCCACAGATTTACAGGCATAAAAAACATAGCTATTAAGTAATAAAAAATATGATACGCTGGTTCACCGCCTAAAATAAATGACCTATTAACCCTTAAAGAAAATACTATGTAAATAGAAAAGAAAATTATTTATTTAAAAAAAAAATATTAAAATTGTTGATTTAGGAAATCCCTTGGGAACAAAAAAAAAATTTTTTTCTTTGCTTTTCTTTATTTTCGATGAAAAATCTTTCAGTTATTCCTAATTAGTTCTACTCCTTTTTTATGAAAAATTGCAAATCACACACGAGGGAAGAAGACACTAATAAAATAAGACACAGACATTGGGAAAAATGACAGATGCTTTAGGGTGGTAGGCAATTTATTTGGTGAATTTTTTTCTCTTTCTCACTTAAATAACGATGTATGCATAAAGATGGGTGTGTGAGATTATTTGTGATTCAGTATCGGTGTGGGAGAACATTTGTATTTACGCCTATATAGACATGTTTTAGGAATGTATTGAGATTCAACTAGGTGTATATAACAGCATATCTTTTTAATATTTTAATTTACATAAATATTGGTGTAAATAATGGTGTGCTGACTAAGAGCACACATACACGTACACATATCTATGCATGTATATTTAAATATATTTCTGCTAATTATCATATGCATGAATATTAAACAAACTATCAATCACTCTATCAATCAATATACATATATATATATATAGCGACGGTGGAGCAGTGGTAAAAGCTCGGGCTCGGAAATCGTAGTACGCGAGTTCTAATCCCAGTCGAAACCATTGCATTCACTTTAGCAGCCTCGGGCAGATGGGGCTCGTTAGCTCGGGAGAGCAGTTCAT
>JAUZSX010316141.1:0-11954 GCA_034780655.1 Idiosepius hallami | reverse complement strand
AAAGGTATGAAGCCCAATCTTCCCTCCAGCTATGGGTTAAATAGTGCAAGACCTCAACGGTGGATGTGGCGGATGATTCTACAATGACACAACTGCACTGAATGCGATTGAAGGCTGCAACAGAGGATGGCCTCAGTCGTTGTGGTTCTCCATGCCATTGGAACAAGGCCATCATTTGCCTAGTGTTCGTGTGGTGACTGCAGATGCATCAGTCTCCCCACGTTAAAAGACATCACGCACAGGTTATGGGAGGTTATGGGAGGACCCCCAAAGGAGGACAGTCATACTCGACCACGAGTGACCGCCGATGATACATGACTGGAAATAACCTGCTTTTGATATAAAAGTTTTATTCTAATTTCTCTTATTTCACGTGGGCAAATTAGTCTATGTACCTACCGATCACACTTAAAACATTATATACCCTTCACACATCTGAAAAAAGTTGGCGGGTGTATTGGTCAAAATATATTAATAACACAGATAAATTAGAATAATCTGAATAAGTACCACTCAATAAATAAAAGGTTTTTTCTGATATGTTTTGTTTTTCTATTCTTTTCTAGCTTATTTTTTCTTCTTTTTTTTCTTTATTTGCTTTCAATTTCCTTTATTTTTCTTTACATATTAACTAGCTTTTACATTTTTTTTCTTTATTTTCATCTTCTTCCTTTTTATATGGACACCAAGGGTGGAGCATTGGTAAAAGCTTGGACACTGAAATCATATTACACAAGTTTAAATCCCAGTCAAAACCATTGCATTCACCTTTAGCTGTATCAGGTAGAGTGGCTCGTAAACTCGGGAGAGTAACTCATCTATGTGAAGGGCAAATCTGA
The DNA here is from genome assembly GCA_034780655.1 of Idiosepius hallami. NCBI lineage: Eukaryota > Metazoa > Mollusca > Cephalopoda > Idiosepiidae > Idiosepius > Idiosepius hallami. Next base: position 11,115 of record JAUZSX010316141.1, on the reverse strand, counting down.
TTACAAAAGTTCAGGGATATAATGAGGATGTAAAAATGGACTTGTGCCAAAATTGGTTTGATGTTCAACCAAATAAATATATCCTTTGGCTTTTTCTCTATATTCTTTATTTTTTGATTTTTTTTCTATCCTCCTCATTCTTCTATCCTTTCTCTTTTTCTCTCTTTCGTCTCCCCTCTTCTTTCTTCTATCCTTTCTCTCTTTCAACTCCCCTCTTCTTCTTTTTATCCTTTCTCTCTTTTTTCTCCCCTCTTCTTCCTTCTATCCCTTCTCTCTTTCTTCTCCCCTCTTCTTCTTTTTATCCTTTCTCTCTTTTTTCTCTCCCCTTCTTCCTTCTATTCTTTCTCTCTTTCTTCTCCCCCCTTCTTCCTTTTTTCCTTTCTCTCTTTTTTCTCCCCTCTTCTTTCTTCCTTCTATCCTTTCTCTCTTTATTCTCTTCTCCTCTTCTGCTTCCTTCTTTTTTAATTTTTTTCTTTCATTCAGTCTTTCATTTTTTCTTTCTTCGTTCTGCTCTAATTTTTTTCGCTTCTCGTTTTTCTTCTTTACATTTCTTTTTTCTTTTTTTCTTCTTCTTTATTTTCTGTCTTTTTCTTTTCCTCTTTTTTAGGTCTATTCTTTATTTCTTATTTGTTTTTTTTTATAATTCTTTTTTAGTATTTTATACTTATTTCTACTTGTTATTTTTAAATCTTTGTTTTTCAGCAAATTTCTTTAGATTTCTTTTATTCTTTCTTCTTTTTATCTCCTTTTTAGGCTTTTTTCTTTTTATTAGACTTCTTAGTCTTCCTTCCCATTCTGACAATTTTACCTGTTTGCTATTCATATACCTTTCTGCTTTTTTTATCCTTCTTTTTTCTCTTATTTTTCTATGTCTTTGTCTTCTGTGTTCTCTAAATATTCCATGACCCTGACAGAGACCTTAACAGAGTTAACTTGCAAAGTAGCAAACCTTAAGTGGACAGACAGCTTTCAACCAGTGTTTAATGCTTTTAAAGATAGTTTGACCTCAATCACATCTAAACAAACCCTATAAGTTATAAATGGATGAGTCTGAGTCAACCATTAGGGCTTGCCAAAGACAAATTCAATTTCTACAGAGAAATCGAAGAGTATATAAATAGAGCCTGATTTATTTTCTTTGAAACAGTTTAAGTAAGAAAAATCTTGCTATAAAACTACTGGAAAATCACAGGTTTAGACTCTATGATAAAACTAGCAGAGATTATCTATTTGATGCTTTTTATTCAATGAAGATGATAAATATGAAAAAAAAAAGACTGAAATTTATTTTGTTTTGTTTTCAGTGAAATGTGTCGCCTGACCTCTAAATAAGTGTTAGGTGAAAACTGACGTGCAGCTGTCTTTGCACATTGAATATTTTCACACGCAGATGCTCTGATAGATCAAAAGATCTCATTGATGCCAATGGTAAAGATAAGCATTATCAAACATTGACTAGCACACTATAATGTTTGCACTAGTTCATAAGGAGAAGTTAATTGAGATCAAGTAAAGATCAGGGATATTGTTTATCTTTCTGCAGCTGCTCGAGTTTGGCATTTATTCTAAATAATGGATAAACAAAAAAGAGTGCTCGTAATTAATTGACTCCTGTCAAACCAAGATTAATTTTTAGAGAAGATAATAAAAAAATAGTGGGTGTTTAAGTGTCTTGATCATTTTTATGATTTTTCGTTTTTGACTAAAAAGGAGAAATTAAAAAATTGATGTAGACCAGAAAGTTCACAAAACTTATTAACTGTCAATCTTAAAACCAGTTTCACAATGTTATAGAAAGGATTGAAAATATAATGGGGTCTCACATCAGTGCGGGGGGTCGGTGCACAAGTAAAACCGTAGAGAGGTAGCCCCCGAAACGGTGCACATTCTCTCCTGATGACCCCAAGACTAAAATAGTAGATTATTTGACCCTTTTATGTGTTGGATTCCCAAAGATTGTCATAGAAGCATTGTGCCGATAAAATAAGTGAAATTTGAAAAGCTACCTTTTTGGTAAGTTTGAATTACTTTTGCAGTAATTTCCTTCTTTTCAAAAAGAGAGTGTTGGATAATAACTAGGGAGGTGAAAATATTCTTTTATTAAAGAATATGCTTGTTACATCCTTAGTTATTTGGGCTGAGACACGAATATTTTAAATAAAACTATGTTGTTATGATGGCCATAATAATATGTTTATGTTTAAGCCTTTTTGATTCCAATAGGGTACATAGGCTCACAATGACAACATCTGCTGTTGTTGCGGTTTGTTTAACTTTCTATCTTTTACAGAATTGGGTTCTTAGCCCAATTTCAACCTCAAACCTGAAGGACCAGAACAGTACCTGATATTCCTAAGTGGTCAACCATCTTAGTACTGAACAGGCTCTACATTGCTTAACAGCGATGATCTAGCACAACCGGTGTCTCCAATATAACTTGACTGTACTAATAAGTAAAGAATAAAAAAATTATACAATTGCAAAAAAATCAAGTCTCTGACAAGAATAATCTTTAATAAAAGTATATTATCACATCCCTAATAATAACATAAGGAACTATAAGGACCTTGTATATAAGAAAAAAGTGACATCATGCAAAATGAATATGAGGCTGGGAAATTAACTATCTCAGAGCAAGTTAGGGAGATAGATTTTAGAGAGCAGTTTTTAGTTTAGACAGAGATGTAACAATGTAGTTAGCAGAGAAGCGAAATTCCCCCAATAGCAATCATCTATCTGTGCTCAGGCAAAGTAGATAAAGATAGTGAAGTCTTAAACAAAAAATAGATATTAAAGTCGAAAACAACGAGAGTTGTGTCAACTAATTTGTGTTAGCTAATTTGTGTTAGCTAATTTACACACCACATCTGATATTACACCAGAATAACTCTTAGAATGTATCTAAGGAAACTTTACATTAAGTGAAATATAGAAATTAAGAAAATAGTTTAATATACAGATGTTTTTATTATGCAGCCATTTACATAAGGATTTAAAGTATTCAGGGAAGTCATAAGCCATTTGCTGACTGTTTATATCCATCAACCTTCAAAATTTCCCCAAAACTTCAAATTTTTATTTTCATGGAACTACAAATAATTTTAGACCTTGACTTTTATTTTATTACCACACTTAAATGCTTATACAATAATTGTCAAAGAAAACAAGAATTTTTACAACAAAAATTCAAATTATGAAAAAAATTGTTAAATTAAATTAACTGACATATTTTTATTTTTTTTCTATTTTTCAAATTTTTATCCCTTCAAAATGCCACCTCCTGGAGTAGACCTTCCCTTCGCTAAACCACTGATTATACACTAGTAGAATTAACCCAAGCTCAGAATCGAACACTTTGCTAGATCTTATCCAATAGTCAATAACTAATTAGATGTTTTTCAGTGTCATGTCTACAGCTGTGTATATACTTATAAAAATCAGATCGTAGTGTTTGTTTGAGATTTTATACAAAAGACAAATTACTAAAAGGAAAAAAAATAACAAACCAAAAAAGCAATCAATTTTCTCAAGGATTTTTTCCTCAATTTGTAAATCAATTTATAATCTTTTTTCTTTTTTTCTTCTGGATTTTTCTAAGATTTTCTTCTTGGTTTGAAATCTTTTTGCACTAAATTAATATTTTCTCCTTTGTAGAAAACGAAAGTTGAAAAAAAAGACCTTCAGGTGGCATATTGCCTGGTGATACAGATGTTTGAAATGGTAAATTGTGCTTGATCTTTATATGATCTGCTGCTTTAGAAAATTAACTATTGATCCTTCTTAAGAAACATTTTCTTCTCATCAAAATGTCATGCTTTACTAAAAGTGATAAAATATGTAAAAAAAATTTATCTTATAAAAAAAGAGATCCTCTTTTAATTAAAACTGGCCATCTTCTATCTATTAGTTGAACCAAATAAAATGTGTTATTTTAATGAATTATGAAAACTATTTGAAACCAATTTAAGATTAAAATTCAAATATCTAGCTAAACTGCATGTAAAATGAATTTCATTCATCAAAGATCTCAATGATTTTAATCTTTCATTTGTAAGATACTAGACATTAGAATTAAATGAATTTTCAATGCAGTTATATACTGAATCATCATGGGCAGCGACGGTGGAGCATTGGTAAAAGCTCGGGCTATAAAATCGTATTACACAAGTTCAAATCCCAGTCAAAGCCATTACATTCACCTTTAGCTGCCTTGGGCAGCTTGGACTCGTTAACTCAGGAGAGCAGCTCATCTAGGTGAAGGGTAACACCGAATGTAAAAAGCACGGATAAGAGCACGTAAAAATGGCCTTGTGTCAAACCTGGGTTGGTGCTCACCAAGTAAATATAATATACTGAATCATCAAGTTGTGCGTTGGGCTGCAAATTACTTTTGTTTTTGCTGTTTGCGTAGCATACTTGTTTTTTATGAGAAAGAATCGCTAGCTCTATGCTCAACCCCCAACATGGAAGATTTTTCTGGGCTTTTTAAAATCAGTGTTGCCCTTCACGTAGATGAGATACTCTGCCAAGTTAACAACCTCCATGTGCCTGAGGCAGCAAATGGTAGATAGAATGGTTTTGACTGGGACTTGAACTCTTGTAATACGATTCCATAATCCAAGCTTTTACCAATGCTGCCCATATTATAAATGTTCAGGCTGAATTTGACAAACTTAGATTGAGGTAAAAATACATTTTGAAAGTTGTTGCTATTCTAACTAAGATTTGTATAACATGAATTGCCAATGAAGACCATTTCCATAGAAGCAGGATTCTACGGATGGCTGTTTAACTCATGGTCAGTCATAATGAAGACTTCCTCTATCAAGAAAAGTTTTTAATATTGAATTTAATATTGGATTATATTCTTTGGTAATTCCTTTTAATGAGTATTTTGGACATATAATCCACAATAAATAAGTTCCATCCAAATTGATTGTTATCAAATGTTTGGTATGTTTTTGATACTAGTTTGATTCTATACTAAATGAATCAATATTTACTGCAGCTTAGAATTCTATTTGAATGGAATATTTTTGTTTTGGTCCATGTCTCCAATGTAATGCTAATTAGTTAGAATTTTTTTTTCTCTGAACTTTTGCTTTCTGATTATTAGTTATCTAAAAATAAAGCAATTTCACACATTTATTTGAACTGTGGCAAATATGTTTATTATGGTATGAACATTTTTCATATTTAGAAAAGTTTATTTCAAAAGCAAATTATTTCTAGATTTTTTTTTGTTTTAATGATGGTATTTTGTTTAAAAAGCTCTCCCCAAGATTGATTCCTTTTCTTGTACACAAATTCCCTAAAGCTTAGTTCATTTCTCAGTTATTTTTTCCATTTTTAACAGAGTTTTTAGTTTTTTTTTTTCATATTTGCCAAATTTCTTGTTTCCTTCTCCATTTTCAGTAATTATTCTTTGTCTCCTAGAATGTGGTCATCCTTAAAATATCAATGTGTTCACTTTGACGCATAGACTAATTGTATCATTTTTTGCTTTGTTTTGGTTTGTTTATTTGGTTTTTTGCTTTTCCTGTCAATCTAATACCAGAAGAATGGTTGGAATTCTATTTTCAGTAATGGTTTGACATATGGAGACTTATTTTCATCTTACATTAACAATCCATTAAGTTCTGTTTATAATGGTTGTTGTATAGGACACTTTTATATCAAAGCAATTATTAGCTAAGAGTAAATTACCAATTATCGTTAGTTCATTAAAGATATTGAATTTAATATCAAGATTAATCAATTTTTTTAATTTGAAATTTTCATACAAAAAAAAAACTTAAAGAAATAAAATTGCATTTTTTAAATTGTCATCTGGTTTTAATGAAAATTTCTTCTTGATTTAAACTTTAATAAGGAAAATATTTTCTCTTATTGATTGCAAGTTCACATTTTAGTGCAAATTAATCATTACTTGAATGGTCAAATATATTTAAAAAAATTAGAATATAGAAAAAATTAATAAACTAACTATTTCAGATCTTTTAACAAAAACAGCAACAACAACAGCAGCATATATCATATATATATTTATATATGCATATATATATATAATGTTATGATCATGTTTATTCAATTGCTGTATAACTACTCATAGAAATATTTGTAAATTTATCGTTTAGGTGGAAAATCACTCTAATACCAAAAAAAGTTTTTTTTTTTTTATTTTTTAACAGAGCTTACAAATCAACCAAAAATTAACCCTCAACCCTAACACCAACCCTAACCTTAACACTAACTTAACCCTAACCCCCAGCCTACCCTTTCCTTTGGAAAAACATTAATATCTTCAGAACAAATAATTTCCAATGGGAAAGAAATATGACTGTGTTTTATGGAAATTAAGGATTTAATAGAACATGGGCAAACAAATATATAGCTCTCTTATAATTAATTGACTTCTGGCATAAAGTTGATTTCACCAGTTTTTGATAATTATTCAGACAAGTTCAGTAATGACACACTATAAACAGAGAACTTCTAAGAGTAAAAGTTACTAAAAAACAGCTGGTTTAGAAATTTATTATTCATAAACCTTATATAACATTGTTTCCTGAACATATAAATCCTTTTTTTTCATAAAAGCAGGGCCGTGCTGAGGCTCCCTACCGACCCTGCAATTGCGGGTGGGCCACAAGCTCCTTAGGGGCCGCAACCTCGCTAGGGTCCTTGTCTTCACAGATTGTAATGCTAAAAAATTACCAAAATAATTCATTGTTAGGATTAATAAGGAAATCATTATCAAACTTAAAATATACATCTATCAATCCATCTTTCTTTCCGCCTGTCTCTCTTGATATATATATATTTGTATATGTACGTATATATAGTCGAAGGATCCAGTATGTTGAAAACTTGCCTTTTTTAGGATAAAGGGGTCGCAAGGTGCATTCTGCGATGTGGCTGCTGAGTGGTTAAGCATGGCACTGCATAAAAGTCTTATTTGACCTGAAAGTTGCCACACTGTCAATTTGTAAGTGGCATTATTTAGTATCTGTTTGTGCCATTCTTTCATTGCTTTAATTTAACTTTTTCGAACGATAACCACCGTGCATTTTCAAAACTCAATTTCAACTGATTCAGTTTTTAACATAAAGCCAAACGTTGTTGACTGCAGTTATTGGCTGCTTGCTTGATAGTTAAAAATACATGACATTTTAGGGCTATGGATTCTATTGAGAAACTATAGTAAAACCTAGTTTCTGCAATGAATTGAAAAATTTCACTTTTAATTAGCTGCTATTTTAATTAGCTGCTATTTAACTGCTATTTGTAGTAAAAATAAAGATGGGAAATTGATGGTAATCTTTCTTACAATTTACCAAAATTATCTATGATAATTATATTGGATATGATCAGTTATAAAATCATTATAAGGATATTATTAGTACTTTTATGGAAAACTAGGAACAACTAAAGTGTATGGCTATACTTTAATTGTATTTATTTGCATTGCAATATATTGGAGACAATATATTACATTCAGCGTAGCACCAACCCAAGTAAAGCACAAGGTCATTTTTACGTGCTTTATATGCTCGCGCCTTTTGCATTCAATGTTGCCCTTTACCTAGATAAGGATATGTTTACTTGGTCGAGCACCAACTCAAGTAAGGCACAAGGTCATTTACATGCTCTATATGCCCGGGATTTTTGCATTCAATGCACCTAGATGACTTACTCTCCTGAGCTAACGAGCCCATCTGCCCGAAGCAGCTAAAGATGAATATTTTGGTTTGGATTTGAAATATGATTAAGTTTATAAAGAAATAAAAAACATCATTTAATCAAAATATTCAAAGGTTAAGTATTCTCCCCGTTATAACTATTTTTGGTTTTACATAGATTGGATCTCATATTACAATTAAAAATATGGACTGCTGATTCAGCATTTTTATCTTTTCTATACTGCCTGGCCAAGATGGTTTTCTATTAAAGCCCATTGAAAGCTGCTGAGGTTCAGCGTGCCATCCATTGAGTTGCTTCCTGATGAACATAATCACCCAGCTAATGGGTAGATTCTCATTGTATGTTAGGAACTCCACCCACTAAAGAAATAATCGATAATTCTTTCATCTTATTGAATTAGATAAGGATTCTAGACGTAAAGAGTCGTAAAGAGTCGGTTTATGAAGGTACCCCTGAAAAGACTCTAACTGTGATACACAATAAGTTTACTGCAGATCCCTAACTTCAGAAACTGATCTGTAAAGCCCATTTAACCATCTGTACAGTTCCCAATGTAAAAACAAACAAAACAAAGCATAACAAATTTTACTTTTTAGATGTGTTCATAACTCACACTGAACAAGAGTTCACATAATAACTATATCAAAAGCCAACCTACTCTGTACAATATATCAATTTTAACATTCATAGGTTTGAAAAGAAAGGTAGCATTCATTGCCTAAAACATCACTTGAAGGCAATAAGTAATAATCCTGATACATATCAAAAGAATGAGAATAATCCAAGAGGAAATCTCCATTAAAATAACAGACCTGAAAACATGATAAATAACACTGGGCAACAATTTATCTTTAATATTGTCTAGATTTCTACAAATGTTTTAGTGTATTTTTGCATTACTGAATCAGGAAATGGCATTCTTTTCTCTCCATTAGGCCAGGTTTTTATGATAAGTTGATTTTAAAAAAATCAGGTTATTAGACAAAATAAAATTTTTTATGGTATTTTCAGATGATTTTTGTTTCTGCATATCATCACCCAGAACCATTGAACCTGAATACTTCTGGTCATTAAAATATTATTTTCAATCATAACAATTATTCAACATGGCTTTTTACCCTCAGTTATTTTTTACAAAATGCTCTACACATGCATACATGTAAACAAAAGCCTAAAAAACATGTGGCCATTGCTAAAAAAAATTGACCTGATTGAGCAAAACCAATGTGATTTTTGGATTTAGCACACCAGATATGTCCTAAATCATCTGAAAAAGCACAGACAACAAATTTGCTGTTGCCCAGTGTAATCAAAGGTTCATGCAGCAAATATCAAAAATACTACCTCAAATCTTATCCTAGTTTATCATATATAATGAGTGTCTTTAAAAAGACTAAAGAGTAATCCATTTAACATTAGAATAAAGTGAAAAAAATGACTCTATTCTTTAAAAAAAACATTAAGTCAAGTCTACCGTTAAATAATGTGTTATGATAAGATCTGGGACAATATGCTTTTATGTAAATATATACTTCTCACAGCCCTTGTTATTAGGGTTGTGATAAGAATATTCTTTAATAAAATCATCTTGTCACAGCCCTATTAATAACTACAGAATTAAAAGATTGCTAAAATTGCAAAATAGCTAAGTAATTACAAGAAGATTATTTTATAAATGCATACTGTCACAGCCCTAGGTATGAATAATTACTGTCACAGCCCTAGGTATGAATAATTATAGATATTTTATACAGGAACCATTTTTCTAAACAATTTCCATAGGCAAATTAATGGAAGAATTTCAACAGTGCTATTTATTAATAGCTACATGTCGTAAGAGGTTTTATAAGTTTTTCAGTGAATGATTTTGGATTGAAAAATAGAATTACATATTTACACACACATGCACACATATACAAACACATTTATGGACAGATACACATGCATACATACATGCATATGAAACTATTTTTTCTTTTCAAAGTAGTATTAATATCTAATAAATCAAACTGCCTGAAGATGTAGGATCTTCCATTCACAAGGTTCAGAGTTTGAAAACTTCTTTCAGACAAAAATATTTTCTTAAAGAAAATAATTCGATAAATTTCAAAAACGTCTTTTTTTTTGTTTTCTTTTTGTCAATAATGAAGTCTGGTTCTGAATAATAAGATATTTTTTTGGCTCAGCAAATATTTGTCAATGTAATTTCCTTCTTCAAGTTGAACATAATTTCAAGAAAATTACAGATAAGTATAGAATGAATGCACATATGCACACTTACACACACACACATATATATATATATATATATATATAATTGTTAAAAAGAAGAAGAAGACACATTTGAATATTTTAAATACCTGTATATACATTTCACCCATTAAGGCATTATCAACAGGATGATTAATTAATTTATTTTAAACGAAAGGAAAAAGCAACATATATATATATATATATATATATATATATATATATAAAATAAAATGTATTTTTGCATATATATATATATATATATATATATATGAGTATACTATTCAACATTAATAAAACTCTACTACAGTATTGAGCACTTTCTTATTCTTTTATCACCATTTTCTTCTATTGTCTTCAATCTCAGAACCTATATGTGTGTGTGTTCATTAAAAAGAATTTTAACTTTTCTTTGCATTATTTCTAATTCAATTATTTCTTGTTTTCTTTCAGAAACTTAGTTGTGGGGTCAAGCTTATTAATATGATGTCAATCCCTGATGATGACTAGGAAGGACCAAAAACATTTGGAAGAGGACTGGGAAATTATATTAAGAAGCTCAACCTCACATCTAAGTTTTAAGTGAGAAAATGGAAAAAATTAATTAAAAATATTGAAAAGAAAAATTTATATTCTTTTAAATGAAACAGGCTGAATATATATATATATATATCACATTTGCGCAATCATCAGACCAATCTTTTATTTATACAGCTTTGCTGAGTTGGGTTGCATGCTGGGAGTTTTTTTTTTTTTTTTAGTTATTTGTGTCTGTTATGTTGATGCGTTTTAAAACAAATTTATATGATAGACATGAAAATAAATTTGTTTTAAACCCCCTCAGCATAGTGCACACAAATTACTAAAAAAAAAAAAACTCAGCATGCACCCCTACCCAGAGAAACTGTATAAACAAGTGTGAAAATGCGCACCAAATATCGAGCGAGCGTGAAAATGACAGTAACCAACAGCTTCCGATTTTCCAGGTTTGGATTTTATCTTTTACTTTTACTTTACTATATACATGTATATAAATATATATAGAGAGAGATATATAGATAAATAGATAGATAGATAGATAGATAGTATTTTATTTGAATAAACCATATTAATTATAATTAGAAATCAACATCAATAAATAATTTTGGATATTTGCATATA
>JAUZSX010316130.1:0-11954 GCA_034780655.1 Idiosepius hallami | reverse complement strand
TTGACGGTGAAAATGGAAAAGTGTCGCTCACAGATTTATGGTCCCTGTTTTCGAAATGTACGGATAGTTGTAAAAGAAGGCCCTAGAGCACATTAATTATAACTTTGATTAAAATTCGAGTTTTGGCTGATTAAATAATATCACTAATTTTTTCCTTTTTTTTTAACTTCTTTTAAGGATCTGGAGATTTAATTCATGTTAATGTCAGCGTTTATGAACAGCCAGACTTTGTTGATACAGAACGTCATAAAATGAAGATTTGTTTTGATCTTCCATCGGATTATCCTAGCCATGGGCTTCCAGAAATAAAGATCACTTCGTCTTTTTTACCTGAAGATTTTATGAATGAGACAAAAGAGAAAATGCAGAAACACTCACTTGTGTGTAGAGGTATAGAAAACTCACAATAACAAAAATCAATTCATTTTAATCATGCATCCATAAATACATTACCATCTTTATTTATCTTAAATACCTACCCTGTTCATTTCTTTTAAGTAACTACCATCTTCATTCTCCTTAAATACATACATACCCTCTCTTCATTCCTCTTAAATACTAACCAGTTGAAGGGCGGTCTATGCGGCCCAGTGAAAAGGCAATCGGACTTCGGAACAATAGTACGCGGGTTCAAATCCAAGTTGTTCCGTCTACGTTGACATGTCGACTAATACTCTTTGCAAAGGTATGAATTCCCATCTTCCCCCGGCTATGGATTAAATAGTGCAACTTGTTTATCAAAAATAAATAAACTATGTGTGTATAAAAATAACATATATCATAGGTAATTTATAAGTAAATGCTGTTAAAAAAAAAAAAAAACAAATTTACCAGTTGCAGTCCAACAAAAAATGGTCATTTTTAGAGAGACCCCACAACACTGTCACCCCACCCCTAGCCCTACACACCTTAATTGTCTTAAATGCCTACCATTCTTATTTTTCTTTGGAATTGAGATTTTTCATTTCTACAACTTTTGATTTGTTTAACATATACATATAGATAATGGGGCAGCGACAGTGGAGCATTGGTAAAAGCTTGGGCACTGGAATCGTATTACGCGAGTTCAAATCCCAGTCAAAACCATTACTTTTGCTTTAGCAGCCTCGGGCAGATCGGGTTCGTTAGCTCGGGAGAGCAGCTCATCTAGGTGAAGGGTAACACCGAATATAAAAAAGCCCAGGTAAGAGTACGTAAAGATGGTCTTGTGCCAAACTTGGGGGTGCTCACCAAGTAAATATAATATATGTAATAGTGAAGTGGAGCATTGGTAAAAGCTTTGATTATGGTATTGTATCAAATCCCGGTCAAAACTATTGCATCTACGTTAAGCAACCTCGGGCAGATAGGGCTCGTTAACTTGGGAGAGTACCTCATCTAGATGAAGGGCAACACTGATTATAAATGCCCTGTGGCTTTCTCTGCTGTCAGTCATCGCCGATTCACTGCACTGGGCATGAGCATTGGAGGTTCAGGTTTTTAGTGTCTCTCTGATGTGCAACAGATACTACACCTAAAAAAAAGCTGCGCAAGCAAGTTTGGACCCAAGGTGAAACCCCTGAGGCCCCGACTAAGCATCATCAAGACTGATTGACTGCATGATGATGATATACAATGGTGAGCAATTTAGTCAGGGATCGTTGCTCAAATTTAGTTTGACTATTCGATCTCAATAATAGAGCATGTATAGTGGATTCAGACGATTAGACAAAAAAAATCCCAGCGTGCGCCACTTCCTCAAAGGAATATAAACAAACGTTAAAAGCATGCTAACTATTGGTATGATTATCGTGCAGGTGTGAAACTGACAGTCACTAACGGTTGACAATCGCAGGTTTGGATTAATGTTCTAAGAGGGATGTAAAGATATGAGTTGCTCCCTCTCTAATAAAAGAATAAAAATATAGGGACTTCCTTCCCCTCCCTCTTCCTGAATAAACGACCCAGCTAAATGGCTGTGTTCAATCTAGCTACCGTGTTCTGTGTCTTATATATCTTTACAAAAGATAACATCTTTTATTAAATTAAAGAGTGACGCAGGGAGAGTTCAGGTGAGAGAAATGCTTGGTCAATGCAAGGACCATCCAAGCAAGGTTAACAGTCCTGCTCCAATGTTGTCTGTTGTGATAGGATCTGACATACTGCCACTCCTACAGGAGGTGCAGCATAAGTGAAAGACACACCACTGGCGGCATTGGCCACGTGGCATTCATAATATGTCATAGTTCAAACTTTATAGCATTGTCAATAACGATAGATGCTTGCCAGCAACTAAGAGTGACCTTAGCCTCATGGACCACCCAAGGGCCATGCTTAGGTCCCCGCAATTGTGTAGGAGCCGCAACTTATCTAGGGGCCCGCAATGCTCCTTGGCTTCATAGATCTTTAGTAATTCAAAACTTTACCATATTAATAAATTATTGAGATTGACTAGAAAATCATTATACAGACACCTATCAATCTATCTTCCTTTCTATCTAAGTGTATATATGGTCTTTGGTTGAAGGATCCAGTATGTCGGAGGTGCAACTTGCCTTTTTAGGAGAAAGGGGGCCGCAAGGTGCATTCTGTGTTGAAGCCAATAAGTGGCTAAGCACGGCACGACCACTCTGTAATCTTTGAATGTTATTTCCTTTTTTTTTTGTCTTTCATGATTTTTAAATTTTATTTTTGTTCATGATTTTCACACTTCATTCAGGTTAAAGAAATTAACTGTTTTTTTTTAAAGACTTTTTTTCCTCATCTTGGTAATTTGATGCTTTCTCACACAACGTTTTGGCCTTCTTTAGGTGTTTCAATTGTAACTCTAGATAGGGATGCTGAGTCTTGTCATCAGCATTCCTATCTAGAGTTGCAATTGAAACACCAGAAGAAGGCTTGAGAGTCACTTTGCCAAAACGTGTAAGAAAACATCAAATTACCAAGATGAGGATAAAAGTCTTAGAAAAAAACAGTTTATTTCTTTATTATGATACCTTATCTCAAAATAAAAATAATAATTCATTCAGGTTGTCCAATGTTGATGGAACTTATTGAACTGGCTAAAGAAGAGCTTAATCACTTCCATGATATTTCTGGTTGTTGCCAACATTTAAGAGAAGCTAGTCTCGAAGAGAAGAGTCCAAGAAAAGAGATAGGGATACTCCAGTCATGTTCGGTTCCAGATTCCAAAGAGAAAGAACTAGTGAAAAACCTTCAAAAGAACCAAGAAAAGCAGAAGCAACTCTGGATGACATTAATTCAGTTGGATCATATGCGCTCCAAATCAAAATACACAAAAATTATTAAAAATTGGGCAAAAGATTTTAATTTATGCGGACGTTTAATATTTTGTCAGAGACTCATCCTTATTTTATTGTTTGGAGATCGAGATCATCTCAAGGTAATTTTATTCTTTTAGATCTATTTCAGTCTTTATTATTGTTGTTGTTGTTGGGCAGCAGAGTTGGAGCATTGATAAAAGATCGCGCTCTGGAATTGTAGTATGTGAGTTCAAATCCCAGTCAAAAACCATTGCATTCACCTTTTTAAAAAATGGCCTTGCGCCAAATTTGGTTGGTGCTGCTCACCAAGTAAATATAATATCTTGTTAACAATTTAATTAAGAAATAACACAACAATACAACATGATTAACATTTTGATTATTGAAAGTAAAAAGTAGAAACAAAAACGACAAAATCTTTAATGTAAAAAACAGACAATAATTTTTTTGATACAACAAAGCATTATTGATTAATTTACAAACGAATATTAATTAATCCACAATTGAATACTAAATAATCCACAAACGAATATTAATTAATCCACAAACAAATATTAATTAATCCACAATTGAATACTAAATAATCCACAAACGAATATTAATTAATCCACAATTGAATACTAAATAATCCACAAACGAATATTAATTAATCCACAATTGAATACTAAATAATCCACAAACGAATATTAATTAATCCACAATTGAATACTAAATAATCTATAAATGTTTGGTTTATTTTTCGTTGTCTATTTCAGTTCTTACTGCATTTTCTTGACTAATTTTTTCACTTGATTTTCACAGTTTGGCTTTTCTAAATGCAAAGAATTCTTTTCCATTTTATCTTCAATTTTTTGTCTTTTCAATTTCCAGGCTTATTTAGTTCAGCACAAAACAGTTTGTGTCGATGTTGATTCCAAAGGACAAAATTGCAAAGAACGAATGATGACCGTTTTAACTGAACAACCTTGCCCTGAGGGAGACACAGACAAAAATATCGGGTAAATCATTTTCATAATCAATTATTTTTTTTCTCTGCATTACTTATAACCTGACAGCAAGAAAACTGTCAATTCCTAATGTCATCTCCAGGGATATAGGCATCACATCGCTTAATCGGGAAGTTTGTCACAGGTTAGTGAGCTCCATAACGGTAACCATGGTCCACTAATAATTATAAAATAATAAATTCCATTAACCATTACACCCAGTGGTGTGTTGGGCAGCAAATTTGTATTTGCTGTTTCCGTAGCATACATGTTTTACAAGAGTCGCTAGCCCTATGCTCAACCCCGAAACTGGACGACCTTTTGTGGGCTTTTGAAATCAGTGTTGCTCTTCACCTAGATGAGATATTCTCCAGAAATAATGAGCCCCATCTGTTCAAGTCGGGTAAAGGTAAATGCAATGGTTTTGAATGGGATTTGAACTTGTGTAATACGGTTCCATAGTCTGAGCTTTTACCAATGCTCTACCTCACCGCCTGAAATAATAAATAATACAAAAAAAAACATAGTATAAAAATTGAATTTTTTTCTTTCTTTTTTTTTTTTTAAGGTTCTTGGATTTTCAAGTTGTGGAATTTTCACGAATGTCTGAAGTTGAAAACTTATTTCAATCAGTTCAGTTGGTTTCTATCTACAAGAAATATGTAATCAAATAAATTTGTTTTTTTTAATAAAAATTGTTTCTACAAGAAATATGTAATCAAATGAATTTGTGTTTTTTTTAATAAAGATTGTTTGTAAAATAGACTTGTGTTTCTCTCAAGATTATTCATTCTATGATCTACACTTAGAGTGAAAAAACAAATATAGGCTTTGTTAGTTTGGTTTTTCATGGCATATCAACCTTTTTAGGTCATTGTAATGCCGAGAACAATTACTTATGATAAACATTATTTTTATACACACGGTTTTTAAAATAACACAAGTTGCACTATTTAATCCATATCTGAAGGGAAGATGGGGATTCATACCTTTCCCAAAGGTATTAGTTGATAAGTCAATGTAGATGGAATAACTTGGATTTGAACCCGCGCACTATGGTTCCGAAGTCCGATTGCATATCCACGTCAACCGCCCACAGAAATAGACAAACAAATATCAATACTATTCTACTCTGAACATTACTCTATTTTTCTGAGAATAACACAAGCAATAATAGAAGCATCTTTGATTACAGCAAATATTGTTGAAGTGAATAAAAAATTGAATTATAATTGGTCAGATTTTGGAACAAAAATGACTAAAATTTCATCAACCAATTTTTGGATTAAAATTGAAAGCAGCCACAATCAAGACATCTTAAGAAGGTCAGAGGATAAGTTGGTAAAAATTTGATGATACAACAAATATAGAGGGTAGTAATTACTGGGGGTTCAATTCCAAGACTCTCTGTTCCTATGCAGTCATGGTTAATGCACCTGAAGAAGGCCTGTGAATCAATTGGTCGAAATGTAGTGAAACAACCACTATAAAGATGAAGACAACAATCTATAAAAATGGATGCACCCACCAGTCATTTTTTATAAGTCAGTGAAGAATAAAAAAAAAACATTTTGAAGAGAAGGAAATTAGTTTTTTTCTGAGTTAATTTTTAATTTCAATATTCTGAAAAAAATAAGTTGAATATTTGACTTTGAATGTACAAAAATCTGTAGAATTTGGAGAATTCTATTCAAACATAATTTTTTTCCAATAAAAACAATTTAAATCAAATATATTTAAAAGATAAAATAGAGTGTAACCTGACTACAAGAGAGTTGTCGGTACAGGAAAATAAGTCTCCTATATCTGGGTTTCTCTTAAATCAGAGTTTTTTTGGGGAGTTTTTTTAGGTAAGAATACAATAACACAAGCTCTAATTTGGGACCAAAGAAAATCTCTCTTATATCTGGGTTTCTCTGTATATCCTTTGACAAAGATTAAAAATAAACTTTTAGAGTGTAATAAACATAACACTAGTCATTTTAAAAATATAGAGCTTTTTATAGATTAATTTTTCAATAAACCATTAACAGACACCAAAAATCAAAACTACTCATCTTAATATTTTGAAAATAAAAAAAAATTAAAACAATCAAATAAATTGTCGTTTTTCTGAAGCATAATTCAATTATTAAATATAAAATATAAGGTTTTGTAAGGCTGTATGATGCAAAATATTACTGACTACTAACAAATCATACAGTCTTACAAAACTTTATATTTTATACTTAAAACAATTGGATTTTATAGACTCTTTATACAAGTACCAGTTTTTTTTTTTATATTTTCCAGCGTATCAATCTTTTTGGGTTATTTTATACTGAAAAGATGCCGTACAAAAATAAAATTTTAAAAAAGATATCTGACTAGACTAGAAATAATATCTGTTAAAAGAAAAGATATATTTGGTGTTATTGAAATTGTTTTAATCAACCTTTAAGGCCATTTTTGGTTTATTTAAATAATTAATTAAAATGCTCAAAATTGTATCTATTTGCATTTTATGACATATCAACCTTTTTTAAGTCATTTTAATGCAGTTAACAATCATTTTTGAAAAAAATTATTTTTCTCCACACACAGTTCTTTTTAATAACATAGTATGGATTATTTAACCCATAGCTGGGGGAATGTGGGGGGAGGGTTCATATTTATTTCTGTAGCATAAGTTACAATGTTGTAAGTCAGTAAAGAAACTCAAAGATTTTTCCAAATTTTAAACCATCAAAAATCCATTTGTTTTCATAATTTGAAGATTAAAAAAAAAAACAGATTTTGATTTTTCAGTCCAAAATTTATTTTAAAAATATTTCAATTCCGATAAAATTTTTTAAAGTAAAGAGAAAGGAAAAAAAAAAAGACATTTTCTACCCCCCACCCTTCCTCGATTGAAATATTTCCTTATGTAGGAATACGTAAAAGGCTTTTGAAATATTGCAATGACACACTATCATTTATGGCTGCAAATAAGAATTTGCTGGAAGATTTTAAACTTCCCACTGTGACACACACACACACACACACACACACACACACACACTCGTGCAAACACACACATCAGGGAATTCTATGTGAAAATAACCATCGGAGATTTCTTTTTTTTTTCTTTTTAATGAATAAAAGTATCAATAAACAAATAATGTAAAACAGTTTTGAAAAAATATTTGTAGGAAATTCATTTCCCTCTTTTTTTCTAGTTTTCTTGTTCTGCTGAATAAAATAGATTTTTTCAAATAAAGCCACAAATCTTTTGTTTTTTTTACTTCAGAGATAATTTTCTTTTTTTTAAATTAAATCCTTTTTTCTTTTTTTT
Organism: Idiosepius hallami; assembly: GCA_034780655.1. Lineage (NCBI taxonomy): Eukaryota > Metazoa > Mollusca > Cephalopoda > Idiosepiidae > Idiosepius > Idiosepius hallami. Next base: position 4,392 of record JAUZSX010316130.1, on the reverse strand, counting down.
TTTAAATTAAATCCTTTCATGCAGGTTTGTAAATCTGTCTTTGTCGAGTTTTTTCTTTTTTTTTTTAAATACATGATTCTACTTCAAAATGCGTTTTAAAACTTTTCATGGCTTTTTTCTAATTCCAAAGATGGTTTAGGATTTACAAATCGCTCTTAATTATTAGAGATTCAGACAAAATTATTAAAAAAAAAATATCAAACTAATAAAATAAAATAAAATGTTTGTGTTTTACGGCATATCAACCCTTTTAGGTCATTTTATGCTGAGAACAATCTTTTTATAAACATTCTTTTGTCCACACATAATTTTCTAAATAACACAATGTGAACTATTTAACCCATAGCTGGAGGAAAAGTGGGGATTTATGTCTTTCCCAAGGGTATTAGTCCAAGTGAGAATAGACACAGAAGGACTTTAATTCAAACCAGCATATTACAATTCCAAAGTGTGATCGAATATCCCAAGTGAACCTCCCCTAAAATGAAATAAATGAAAATATGGATAATGAATTATTTAAAGATGTCCATTATTTCTTTGTTTTTCTTTTTTTCAGTGGTAAAGAAAGAAAGAAATAAAGAAAGAAAGGGAAGCATTGATAAAAAAGCAATGCTTCAGATTGGATCATTGGAATTCTGGCTTTCCCTTCTTTCCGTAGCTTTCTGCTTCTGAAAATAAAAGAGAAAAATTGTCAGTTGTTTAGAATATTTCAACTGCAAAATGATAACTTCAAATAAAATTATTTTTAAATAAGAGAATTAAATTTAAAATGGACTTATTTTCAAGTAAAAGAATTAATCAACTTTAAAATGGACTTATTTTCAAGTAAAAGAATTAATCAACTTTAAAATGGATTAATCAACTTCAAATTGAAAAATTACTGGCTTGATTATTTGATTAATCCATTTTGAAGTTGAAATGATGTAGAGTAGAAATCCGTTTCATTTGAATAAAATGTAAGCTTTCTCAATCTATGAACAAATATTAAAATTCTTTCAAATGCAAAAAAACAAAACAAAAAAAGGTAAAGAAAAAGAGGAAAACCTTGTCAAAATGGTGCAGAATATTTGGACAACACATGTGCAGCCAACGTCGAAAAAGTTGAAGTTCTCCAAAGAAAATTTGCTTGAAATATTGTAGAAAAGCTGCCAGCGTAAAAAGGAAACCCAGTATACAACTTAATGTCAGTAAGATGTGAACTCCAAACATGGAACTATTTTTCTGAAATTTTAGAAAATATTTCATTTAATTAATAAAAACAAAAATAATCAAGTTCTTCAGAAAAAAAAGCTTCATTTTACTTAAACTTGATTATTCAGGGTCCTGGGGTGAATATCACTACCCCTTAGTCGTTGCTGTGTTGGGCCACCCTTGGGCAAGGAGTAGTAACCACTAGCCTCCTGATTAGCGTCACAAAAATCCAAGTCTGTTCAACGGTGCAAATGACAGATGAGGATGGAGTTCCAACAGCTTGCGCAGTGGATGAACCAACACTGCAGTGCCAATGTGGTCAACAAGAGTATGTACAACACAACAAGGGCCTACTTCAGCCATCGGATGCAGCTGACGGCATGTGTGCAGACTGTCCTGACCTGTCCTTGCCTTTCTGCTTCTGCTTTCAGCAGAGGGGATACTAGCAGTACTGGGCAAGCTGCTTGTTCCTACTTTGCCTAGGCTAGGAGGGATATGAAAGTCCTTCCACCACGTCATCGTAGAAATCGACAGACTGCCAGAGGGAGAAAGATTATTCATCAACAAGATTTTAATAGGATGTGGGCCTAAAGGTCTATATCACTCCCGTTTTTTTTTTTTTTATTCATTCGCCTTCACTTAGGGTGAAAGAAAAAAGATTGAGGTAAATCAATGCCAATACTCCCCAGAACATCATACTATTCTTTCTCAAGCACAAATGTTCATGGCATATTATGTTGAAGAAATAAAAACAATTATTTCTTATATAAGAATGCTTTATTTACCCAAGCTCATAATCTGAAATATCCTATTTTACTCAGATTGGTTTTTATATAAAAACTTTTAGGTTCCCTAATTTTTAATATCCTACTTTTTACTCCCATTGCATAAACTTGCAAATAAAATGCACAAAGCTTTTAATTTTTATTTTTTTGGTGGGATATTGATGTTATTTATTTTACATTAAAAGAAACCATTTAAATGTTTTTAAATCTTATAAAATTTATTTTCGTGATTGAAAAAAAAAAAAAAGAAAAAAAAAGATGAAATTTTTTAAATAATAAAAAATTTTTCAAAAAAATATATTGAAAAATTTATTAATTTCGTTTTTTGGTCTGAACTTGGATGACTAATAATATCCAAAATATCGGATAAACCTGCAAATGCGTGACTTTCCCTGCACAAAAACCCAAAGAAAAAAAAAAAAATAAATAAATAAAGAAGTACATACAGGATAACTGTCCTTCTTCGTCCAATCCATTGTATAACCCAAGATTAAAAATATTGTAAAAGCCGTATACAAGGTGAGGGTGAAAAAAGTCAAATTTAAAAACCGCGAAACCTGAAAAAGTAACAAAAAAACAGAATTTAACAAATAAAAAAAGTTCCTTCAATTTGTAGACAAAAAAAAAAAATAGTCAACATCAACTCGTGTCTAAGTATCAGGCCTATCTCTTATTTTTGAAGATAACTATATTCCAAATGACTTGTGAGGCCTAATCTAAGGTGGAAGAGTTGCAGGCAGTGTTAGCACTGAAGACATATCCTGGCTCTCTTCTTGCCTTTCTTCTAAAAGTCTGCAATGCCTGTTAAATTCCTCCATGTTGTCCAGTCCCTCGCAATTTATCTCCATGAGGAAGGGTTGATATTAGGGCAGTAATAATAATACTAATAATGACAGTAATAATCCATAACTGTTAACATAATTCTTGTGAGGTGAAATTTATGTCCTTTCATCATGTAAGAAAAAAAATCATAAATTAAATAAAAAAAAACACTGACTTTTGTCAAAAGACCAACCCTTTTTCATCAATTCAAACACCAAGTCAAGATATCGCAATCAATACTCACAATCACATGTAATTTTCATATCAATACACAAAATATCATAGACTTGCAAAGGTGCTCTCTTGTTTCATTTCAGTTTCAAAAGTAGTTGTCTTGAAGCGCTCCTTTCTCATTTCAAAAGATTTTCTGTTGGTTTTTGAGAAGGGGCACATCCAATGCCAAGCACCAGTCTTTGGCCCCTAATTAGCGGTTTTTGAGGAGGGGCATAAACTCGAAGCTAATGCTTCAAATTCAAAACCCCTACTGGTTAATTCACTTTTTTTTTTTAATGGAGAGAATGTCTAAACAATACATGTCAATTAGTTCCAATGTCAACTTAAACCCTGTCAAACTTTCTCATAAGTCAAAACAAAGTCTGAATTTAAGTGGCCTGCTAAGTTATATTTTTTTTTAACAAGCAAGAAAGTCAGAACAATCACTGAAGACTTTAACTTAGTCAAGGAGGTTATATAATAAAGTTTATCTCAATTCTCTTGTCCAATTTTTTCCGTGTTTAAAGGAACTGATTCAAAGCTTAGCAGTCATACCACATTAGAAGAAAAACATTGGAAAGAAAAAACTTACAGTTGTTAATCGTTGGCTGAGAGAAGCTCGAATTGCCGTACTTCCAGTAATAACTAACTGAAATTTTAGAGAAAGAGAAATTATATATTTTGCTATCAAAATAAAATAGTTTTTTTTTTTAATTAATTTATAATCAATTACAGACATTTTAAGATACTTGGAAATTTGCTTTTAATTGGTAATAAGTAGTATATTAAAATGTAAATATATTAATGGTTATATAATAACTAGGGCTGTGACAAGAATATTCTTTTTATGAAAGTATATTCTTTGCATACGGAATATTCACTTAACAAAAAGCATATTCTTTTTAAAAAAGAAAAGAATATTCTCCGAGAACTAAAAACATATTCTTTTTAAAAAGAATATTCCCTAGGAAAAAAGCATATTCATAAGCATATGCCTGAAGAATATTTCCAGCATATTAAATGAATATAAAGCATATTTTAAAAAGAAATTCTAGTCACAGTCCTAATAATAACATACAGATTCTGAAATAACATCCTTTTCTTTTTTTGTTTAATTAACAAAATTAAATAAAACAGATTTATTTGTTAATATTTACTCAATTAGAAAAGTTCATTTAATTAGCAAATAACAAATGATATGAGTTTGTTCGATTTAAGGTAGAGAAAAAAAAAAGTCCTAATTTATAAAATTCTAGTTTCTAAAGAGTGGGGAAGAAACAGAGGCGTAGCTAGAGAGGGGTGCAGGGGTACATATGTCCCCGGGCGCCAAGGTACAGGGGTGCCAAAATGAGGCATACAAAATTTTCACAAGGCTAAAAAA